>JARHVA010001171.1:727500-912500 GCA_037957365.1 Torreya grandis
CTACATCTATCAACTTGTCCTCTTTCTCATTGGTTGTGAAATAACCAATATTTAATATTTCCACTACTATATCTAAATTTGGACACTTCATGTATATGGATGCCACTAGAGATCTCTTGGGATTACTTTCCTTGAAACATTTTGATTAATTCTATTATTTTTATCTTTAATGCCACCCTCTACAAATTATAATGCCATATTTAGCAATTAAGACTCTTTATCATCTCTTATGATTTGTGATTAATACCAATTTGCATTCCATACTTTGGTGGGAGCTTCTACTCAATTTTAAATTGAGTTTTGCCATCTTTTTTTTATCATTTATAGGTGATAAAATGATATGCACTTGATTTTGTGATTTGAGTTAGATACATAGTCAATCCTCAATTGTTAATGAATTTTAAAGCTAGATGTGCCATCAATTTTTTAGGTCATGCCTATTGAGGTCATTGATGCATGATGACGTAATCACTACCACATGTATTATTTTTTGTGCTATCAGTTCCACAAATGTAGAAACTTACTTTTACACTTGGTAGTTAATCGACATCCATGGAATTTAATTGTATCCTTTTCTTAATTTTCCTTCACTACCACATGGAATTTATTTATTTACCTAGGAACTTGATTTTTTTGCCTCACCTCTATCATGTGCCACTTTTTTAGAACTCTAGGATTTTGGTAAATGTTCCTATCTTTGGCTCTTGGGAGACTACCATGTGGCATAGATTGATTGGATCAAAGCCGTGTCATGATTAACATCCTTGCTCAACTTCTTTATATTAAGGTGAATAAGTATTATGCCACATGGAATCATCCCACTTACTCACTTACTTAGGGGATTCAACATTGTATGGACATCTTTGGGTTGCTAGGTCATTGGGATCATGATATGTGAAAGGATCCTACTAACTCACTACTCTGAGGGTTTTCAAATTGTATAAATGGTTTTGGAGATCTAATTCACCAAGATGTTAACATGTGCTAAAATCCCATTAATCCAATTACTTTGTCTCTTTACTGACATGGATTCATTTGAGAGATTTCTTAAAAATTTACTAAGTCTTTTAAAACACTTTTAGAAGTGTCTAGAGTTATAGAATGATAACACATGGCTCCAGCTGAAGTTAAATAATCGACTAAGGCATGAAAGATTTTTTATTTACACTTTATACTTGGCTTTTGACCTTTGGAATTTTGTGTTCAATGACTTGTATTTCCATTTGGTCTTCATATCATATATCTTTAGATTTTGCTTTTGGTATTTGTGTTTAGTGATAATCCTCACAACATTTACCCAAACACTTTTCCTGAAGACCTACTCATTCAACATTAATGAAAATCCTTTAGTATTTCTATTAAAACCAAAGTTTAAAATTTTGTATCACATAAATTCCAAAGGATAAAAATTATGAAGGATTTCAAATAAAAATATATGATTGCTCCTTTGTTGAAGATGTGAAGACAAACTTCTTTTGAGAATGAGCTAAGATAAAATACTTAGCCATTTTTTGTGAATTTTGTCTAAATTTTTGAAATACCTTCCCTACATGATTTTACCATAAACCTTGATCTGATAACTATAAGTTGTTCCTCTGTGGTGACCAAAAATGGTCAACATTTACTTTCATGAGATAGTAGGTGGCACTAAAGATTATAAGGAGACCTCATATCCTAGTCTACTGGACTACCACACTCCAATGAACATAAAATATATAATGAGGCTATTTGAAAAGATTGAGATTCAAATAGAATAGGAGGTGTGAAAAATAAGAATCACATCTTTTAGTTTGATTTTGAATTTTGAATTTGTAATTGCCTTTTGATCATTTCCTTTTTATGATTTGGATTTTAACTTTTTATGTCTTTTTCTTTTCCTCTTCCGTATGGATTTGGAAAACCAATCATGAGTCATATAATTAAGAATCATAATAAATATTTCAATTTGGTTAAAAAGGATGAGTAATTAAAAAGATAATGTTGTCTTGAAAGATTAATTGTGCAATATAAATACTAAAACTATGTGTTCTTTTAAATTTGAAAAATAAAAGGGATAAATGAGGATCATAAGAGATCCATGTATGTAATAAATGGAAAAATTATGAATTTGTTTTATATAAAATCAGAAGGGAAATAAGATAGTGTTTGATGTAGTATAAAATACATGTCACATAAATAACTACACTATTCAACAAATGTGCTAGCACAAACACAAATGTAAAGAAAACTCATCCCAACATAGGGCTAAAATAAGGAATATGATTACCAAATGTAAAAGAGTATAGCTAAAGATTTAAATTTGGAAATGTTAAAATCATTTAATTATAAATAAATGTTTTGTAAGATAAATGATCATAAATGCATAAAGCATAGTAAAAAAAATTAAATATAAGAGTCATGATAGAAAGAGATAAACATGCATAACAAGTGATATAGTGAAATGTAACTATCAAATCCAACTCATATTTATATGTGAATTAGCACAACAATGTGCTCATAAATGCTAATATATTTCAAGACACACATCATCAATAACCTTAGATAAATCATGTTATAACTAAAATCTATCTTTAATAATAGTCTCATCTATCTTCATATAAAGTCATGTAAGGACTTCCTAATGCATTATTTCTAGTTATAAATTAGGTATGGAGTAATAATAAGGATCAATATGTGGCATATCTTGTGACGAGTAATCAATGTGAGGAACTGTTAATTAAATCTAACTAATATCCTTAGATCTATGATAGGATGTAGGTTACAAGGAAGGATGAGACTTCATATATAAATGGCCTTGATTATTCTACTAAGAAGATGATGACATATGCTATGAGGAATCATGAAAATATTTTATAGTACTATAAAACTATTTATATGATGTGTATCAAATTTATTCTAAAGACAATAAACATCCCATGTTTAGGTATATCCTCTAGAAGTATCTTAGGTAGAGGTAAGGTCTTGTCGATAGAATATTTTATGGTTTATGAATGAAGTAAATAAATTTACTAATAAATTTATTGACAATGAGTAGATGTTTATATATTCATGACATGAAAATAACAAATAAGTTTAGGATTAGTTGATTGTGGAGGTTTGATATCTATGGTAGAGGTAAAACTTGATTCCTTCTATTGTGCTAGAAATATTTGATGTGCATGACAATCCTTGGCCTAATGACCAGTAGCCTTATGGAATTCACAATATGGCTCATCTACTTATCATGTAATCAAAGGATCAATATTATTTAGGATAAAAACTAAGCTCAACAACTATAAAAAAAAATCTTCATATTGGTCAATGTATTGTGGCTAATATCTTAAGAAGGAGCATGCTTAAAGGATCAAAAAAATTGTTGAACCAATGTGGTCCCATGATGGCATGATCAATAAACATAATATAAAGAGGTTAAAAAGTGAAAATTTTATAATTAATTGGTATCTGATCCATCTCAGACCTATTGACATCAATTGAAGATGAAATAATTTCAAGGTAGAATAAGAAGAAACTACATCAATAGAACTAATACTATGTAAATTTGAATAATGTTGTAAATAAGAATGCTATCTAAGTATTTGTGCATCTTTAGCTTGAACAAATCCAATTAAAAAGGGATCATCTAATGGATATCAATAATCATAATCAATATTATGAATATCAATATTATAAACATTTATGATTTTATTGGTCGAGGAAGGATGAGGAATGGGTTGGTTTGGCATCATTATGGAATAAAAAAATTCATCCTTTTTATTTTGATGAGAATAAGTTTGTAAAGAAGAATATAATTGAGTAATTATATGTGAAGTGAATTCAAAATTTTTGATTTTTAAACTAATTTCATTAGGTTCTTGATTTTTAGAATCTAATAGGTTAGGTGGTATATTTCCCACAAGTTTTGGGTGTTCATTATAACCTTAATTAGAATTAATGGGATAATTAAATCATTGGGATTCATGAAAAGGACTATCAAGCAAAGGTTCAATAGTGGGTATTTTTAAAAAACCACATTATTTTAATTATTCAAAATTCTAAGGGCTAATGTCTATTTGAATCTTGTATATAGCACCATTATGGGGAAATTTAACATGTTGACCTATAGACAAATCTGCATCTCACATGATATGTGTCCATAATGGACCAAGTAAAATATTACATGATAATGGGAAATTAAAGATCATAAATTTAATGTGAACTATGATAGGATGAAATATGATAAGAATCCAAACACAACCTAGAGGTGGCATTTATCTTCTATTGTAGCATTGACATGTACTTTGGGTAGATTTAAGATTACATTTTGCATATCCAAGGCTTTTAATGAAGACAAAGAATGCAATTCAAGTGCCAATACTTTCATATATAAAAGTTCACTTGACTTGGATATCTTCAACTTGGACACTAATGAATAACATATAATCATCCATTGGAAGTAATATCATTAGGAATCATTGAAGTGATGGGAAATTTGTTTGAAAAAAAATTATTTATAGTTTCAAAAACATGTATATACATTTCTTGACACCATTGGAGAATACTACCCTTTGACCTAGATAAAGTAGGTTCTTAGCCCATATGTGGAGGTTGAGGGATATTCATTTCAAAAAAAAGTTGCATTAAATAATTATGATGATGAAGGGAAGTTATCTTGAGTTTGAGAAAAGTAATTTGAGATGGAAGGTGAAAAAGTTTAGTTATAGTATCACATTCATCGTATACAATTATAATTTTATCACATAAATGTGTGTAATTTTGAAGAAAGTCTATTCAAATAAGAGTGGAAGTGCAATAGAATTGATGATGCTTGTAATTATATTGTGTGGACTTGTCTAGTGTAGATTGGATTGGTGAATTATTTTTTTGAAATGTATTTGATGTTATTTTATGGCATAGTTGGTTTGAAAACTAACTCCTTTGAGGTGGTTGGTGTGATAAGAAAATATATAGCGATAAAAATGGACTAATTCATAATATTTTAAGTAGTTAGATCTAAATGAGTAAGTGATGATAGTGTCAGATTAGTATATGCATTAGAAATGAAAGAAGATTGAGTGTTGATTTTAAGGGAGAAAAATTTATATTTATAGATGTAGGAGCTATGTCCATATGTTCAATATATGTGAAGTGAGATTTCATAAGTATTTTGAACAATTTAGAATGAGGGAACACTATTATAATAAGAATGTGGACAAGGATCAATATATTATGCTATACACCTCATTTTGTTCATTTGGATTACATTTTTCATTATTTATTAAAGAATTGAGATCCACTTAAGTTTCCAAAACATTGGATGTAGGAGGTTGAGTAATATTATCTTGACAATTGGGAAGTGGATATATATAGATATAAAGGTGAGAATTATATTGCTTAAGAAATTTTTTCTTAACTTTGGAGTCATGTGATTTAGCTGCCTTTTCATATGCTTGTTGATATTCATAAATCATAGTTTCATGATTAAAATTGAGACCAAGGAGAAATTCAAGAGCAAAATTTCTAATTTGTATATAGGTTTCATGATAATGTCCCTAATTTTCATGATACCAAAAAAAATTGTGGTTCATACCAATTTTTGGTAGGGAAAGTAGGATCAAAATATTGTGTTGAAGGCTTAGGAATAAGTTTTGAGCTTTATTCCATAGAAAGGATTTGGTGATCATTCACATTATTCACATAGGAATATGTGGAAGAAGAAGGATAAAAGGCAGTATTTATAGATGGTGGATAAAGAGTTGTAGCACTGGAGTCACTTGAAATAATGGCATGGATAGTGTGGATATAATCATATGTATCTATAACACCATCCTTGGTATCATGTTAGTATTTAGATCTCATAATCTTGTGAGTCATGATTGAAGGTTAGGAAGGCTTAAATTATCTTATGAGTAAATCTTGATTTTTAGTTTAATCAAGGGTTTCTTCTAAGGATTTTGGAAGGAGATTACTAACATGGTATTAAATTTTTGGATGAAGATCATTAGTGAATAAATGGAAGAGATTATCTTCTAACATGTTGTATTTAGCTTTGTTAGATAAGGATTTCAACCATTTAATGAAAACTTAAGTAGTTTTATATTATTCCTATTTAAAATTGATAAAATGGGATAAGTTATTTTTATGTAGATCATCAATTTGAAATTCTTAAACCAATGCATTGACTAAATATTCCCAACTAGAAATAGTGTTAGACTTGAGTTGATTTTACTAATATAGGGCATCACCTAGAAAGGTTTTAGCTATAAGTTTAGTGTCATTAAAGGTATTTATCTTAATATAATATTTATAAAGGTTTCCTAAGTCTTTCAAATGTAATGGGTGATCAATAGATCCATTGTAGGTTATAGTAAGAGTAATACCACCTATGTGCATATTAAAATTTGAGGAGTTAATGTATCTTTTTGAATATGTTTGATGACTTTATTGAGTTTTTTCTAAGGAATAAGATTACCTTATGCATCTCTAAGGGGATACATGGGCATTTAAATTTCTCACTCCCCAAGCTGAGTAGGTCGAGGATGAATTTGTAATTTCAAAAGTTGATTTTACATTTTATTCAATAGGTTAACATTAATTATTTGGAAGGTAGCCATTTGATTCATGTATTTCAATAATATTTTGTTTAGCATTGAGGGATTAAAATACTCTAGTAGTAGTAAAAATTTTAGTGTTAATTTGTACACTTTGAGTAGGCCCACTAGACAAAGCCATGTCATAGTAGTGTCTATACTAAGTAGGGTGGTAGAAGAAGGAAATGAAGAAGCTGTGTATTAACTTACCCCAAATTCTATATAAAAACTATGTAGTGGTGAAGAGGGACATCGTATGTGGGGTCACATCATGAGGTTATAGATTAAGATGGAATATTTTCCCCTATTTTTATGGGTTTCAATAATTAAAATGATCATTTCAATAGTGTATTCAATATCACTATCATCTTATACAATAAACATGTGTGGAGGATAGTTAAATGGATCGATATTTTCAGAAGGAGGTGGCCCATAGTTTTTGGTTCTAGTGGTCACATGGAAATTGATTACATCTATATTTTATACAAAAATATAAGGAAGGATAAAGTTTAGACATTTAAGGATTTATTCACATCTATCATGTCATGTTGTGTTCTTTGTTGAGAATTGTCAAAGATATATTGCATGATGAATGGTTTAAACTGTATTGGAAAATAAAAATAAGTAGAAAAGACACTATATCAATCATGGTCAATTTATTTATACAAAAATAAATGTGGAAGATAAACTAAATTAATCCTAATAGATGTAATTAAATATGGAAAAATTGAAAAATATCAATAATGGATAATGTACTATATCGAGCTTGGTCTTTGTAGTTATAGAGGTAGAAAGGTGAAAGAATAGACTGTATAAGGCCTAGTTGATGTAGTCAAGTCTAGAAAATTTATCAAAAATATTAAATGTGTTTCATCAATCCTATTAAATATAGTTATGAAGTGTAGAAAGGTAAATGAGTAGATTGTACCAAGCTTAGTCAATGTAACTAAGTCTTAAAAAGTTAATAAAAATAGTAAATGTGATATATTGATCCTGGTAAATATAGTTGTACAAGAATAAAGATGAAAGAGCAGTTGATATCAAACTCAGCTAATATAGTCTAATAATTAGATACAAAAAGGAAACAAACTCAATAAATTATATCAAACTTGGTTGATGTAATTTGTTCACACGTAAACAACTATATCAATGCTAGGTAGTGTAGTCAGAGCACATATCACATAACTATATCAATATTGTTCAATATGGTCTATAATATATAATATAATAGCAAGAAATAAATCTAAATTTTACATATTTTTATAACTATTTATCCAAAATAAAGATTAGGTAGATGTGATAAAATGATGTGACTAATTTGTAGGCTCTCAAAGATACTTGTTTTTTAGATAGTATAGGCCTCATATTTCATAAAGTTGACTATAAAGAAAGTAACATTCCCATATCCCACTAAACATAGTTTCAAGGGTAAGGTGAGAGTAATTTCCCAACACTAACCACTAACCAATTCACTACAAATTAATATGGATGGTTGTATTCCTAATATTCATAGAAAAAGGGAATCCTAGTACTTCCTAAATACTATGAGGTATGTGTAAAATAAATTCCATGCTTAGATCTATACTATGACTATGATTACTTGGGAAAGCCCCTCAATCCATGATGTTTTTAAACAATAGAAAAGTATTGTAAAAAAGCATTACATAGCCCTTAAAAATAATAGATAAGTAGTTTAAAAACTACCTAAACACACTTTGTATGGAAAACTAGATAGAAAAATAAAAGGCAAAAATCAATTTTCAACATTTATTAAATGGAAATAAGCAAGCAGTCAACTTGAAGGTAAATTTTTTGAATAATTAATACAAAAAGAAAACTAATTTTCATTTTTTATGAATAAGATAAAAACACACATAACTATATAGATGTAGGTTGATGTATTTTTTTCAGACATTGCACATAGAATAAACTAGATCAACTAGGGTTGATATAATTTTTTGACAAAAATGCAAACACAAAACTGTATCATCTAGGTCAATACCACTTTATAGGGAAGAAAATAAATTTTATAATTATATCAACTTAGGTCAATATAATTTTATATGAATAATTAATTTTTGATATAATGTAAAATTTAAATTATAGATCTTATCTAGTTTGATTAATGAACTTGACAATAAATATGAATAAATTACCTACGTCGATATAGTTAACAAAAAAATAACTAAAAAATCTAATTAGATTGATATATGATGATGTAGTTGGGTGACTGAAGATTATTCATATTTTAGTGTGAAAACCAAATCATCCTACATCAAGGTATCATGCTATAAAAACATATATTAACATTGTATTGACCTGGGTCGGTGTAGTTTCCTACAAAAAAACATAGTAATTATATTAGATTGACCTGCATCGATGTAGTTGCTTAAGAGAACACAATAATTAAACTAGATCAACCTAAGTTGATGTTGTTACCTAAAAAAACACATAAAAAATAGACTTTATTGACCTGGATCAATTTAGTTTGTAGGAAATATAGAAAATACATAAAAATAAATCACATAGATAAAACTAGATCAAGCCTAGCCAATATAGTTGGTTAAAAATAAATTTAAAAAATTAAACTAGATCAACCTACGTTGATGTATCCTATAGAGAAATAAATAAACATCTAAAACATTATTAGCCTATATTAATGTAGTTTTTTGTAATAATGGATAGAAGTTAGGCATGATCAACTTGCATCAATGTAGTCTATTAAAAACATAGAAACATAAAATTGTGTCGACACACCTGATATAGTTTTTTAAATGAGGAAAAAATAATGGTTTGTTCATTTTATATTCACTATAGTGTATGAAACAAATTAATATCATCTAGATAACTCTTCAGGCAATGACCCGAGCAACACTTCAGGTGACAATTCGGGTGACGGTCCTACCCCAATTGGTGATAAAACTTCTGGGAGCCATAACTTTATTACCATAGCTCTGTTTGACTCCCCATTTGAACCATTATAAATATAATAATGATTATAAAACCATGAGATGTCATGATCTCCTGTCAGTGGGTTTTAACTCAAAAAATAAATGGAAGTGCCCCAAATTTCAATTTTAGTAGTGCAGTCTAAAAATAGTAAGTTTCTAAAAATAGTAATTTCTTGAATTTTGTATTATTTTAATTCATGGAAGTCAAAAAATTTCATCTCCCTTGAGATTGGTGACCTTCCACATCCTCCTCATACCTTCAAAAATAGGTATAAATATATATGTATCTTGAAAAGGAAAATAGGCATCTCTTCTTAGAGATAGACATATGTTGTATTTACAATTTTGAGCAATAAAACATCTCTTCTCAAAGATAGCATTATTATTTGTGTGTTCTTGAAATATTCTTAAACCAAGAATTTTGAGTTTTAGATCAGTAATATATACCTAAAACTTATCTTTCCTAATAGATATGAACTCAGAGAAGGTAAATCAACTAAAATCCATTGGATACTAACTTATATCAAGGCATGACCAATTAGATATGCTAAAATTATCTAGAGGAGAACTTATCACACAACATCAATGGATAAGGTTCCAAATCCTATGAGATATAAATATAATGAAATAACCCTAAATATGTCTCTAATAATAGTGGAATTAATCTAATCTAGTGTTACCAAATCTTAAAGCATAAATAAGGAGGATGGTTAAAATAAATCTAAAAGGTGTAATGAAGCATTATAGGCAAATTAGTGGCCTAGGTTACCTAGGTTGTAAAATTTAAATTTTGAAAAAATATATATCCATACTAAGCTTAAGATTAGGGGAGATTAAAACAAGAAGTTATACATTCAAAACTATTGATTATGTAATATATATCTATTGAATGAAAGAGATAAGGTTAGAAATACTTAGCTTGAATAAAAACTATCAATCTTCAATCTCTCCCTTGGTCAATGGTGCTTTGAAAGAGGTTGTTTTTGTTGTAAAAATAAATATATTTAAAATCAGATCTGGGCTACAAGACTTATTATATTTGCATCTAGAACTCCACAAGATAAGCCATTTTCCTCCAAAATAAGATCTAAGCAATAGATTCTCCCAAATGTAGATTAAATTAGAATTTTGAGAAATAATAGTGAAAAAATGAATGGTACTATCTTATTACATTGAAATGAGACTTGTATTTTTAGTCATGAGTTGACCCTAAACCCTTATAAAATTTAGGCCAAAAATATTAATTTGCCTCATTGTAGTTTAAAAGATACCATTTACCCTTGAACTAGGTTAAACTGGGCTGACTTGGTGGTTAAGTATATATCATGACTTTTAGAACTGTGTCAACCCAGGTTGAACTAATTTTAATTTTGGTAAGAAGTGGAATACACTATATCAACCTAGGACAATATAGTCATAAAATATAGGTCTTGTCTTAGTTAGGGATTGTTTAGGATGAATATTGCTTAAGAGATCAAGTAAGCATGATTTTATAGTAGATATAGGCATGATACATTTAGACAATGATATTTTGAAATAACCAATGGTCTACCCACCCATTTTAAGAATGATGTTATAGTTTATATAGGCATGATACATTTATACAAGGATATTTTGAAGAACCAATGGTCTACCTACACTTTTCCTACTACACCTTTAATGTGTGCACTTAGAGTGATTGAAATTTGACATTTTGGTGAATGACAATGCATCAGTAAAAATATAGAGTTTCAAAATATTATGTGTATACACTAATTTATAACATATTGATTTTACTTTTTAGGTTTTATGAAGTTTAATCCCTATGTTATTAAAGGGTCTGAGTATAGTAAATTAGGGTATAAATATGCAATAAATACAACTATTGATTTGTAATAGAATTGATCTAGTTTTACCTTTCTAAAAATAGTAATATATGATGTAAACAAATACTTATATATAAATTGAATGAGACAAAGATCTTACGGATACAAAACTAGAAAAAATATTGATCTACATGTCATTGATAGGATCCAAGTGTCAAAACCCTTCCTATATCGCAACACCCTAATGGGATAGTAACATCAATGGTTCTAGTGTCATTATTTTAGCACTAGTGTCCCGTATGCTTAATTATTCCATGCTTTTGGATGTAGCTATGTCTAAGTCTACCAAGCTTGTTTCTATGTGCATGAGTTCTATGTCCCTGTTAGTGACCTATTTTGATTGATTTTATATGCAAACCTTAAACCTCCATGTTGCTAGGATATTTGGTTGGAACAAGTAGTAAAGTGTGATGTTAGTTGGGTAAGATAGACATCCTCAACACCTTAATATGATGAGAGTTACCTACATACTAATACTCTAAGGAGGGATCAAGCCTGATGTAGTTGTCCCCACCTAAGTTTTGATGCAAGTGAAATTGAAGCTAGTATGAATGTCAACTTAGGTACTTTGAGTGTGTTTTAGATTGGAAATTTAAGTAATCTAATATTAAGAATATTTTATATGGTTGTATGTAGAAGTAAGGCAGAATAGGGATTGAAAACCTTGATTATGCACAACTTATTCTGAATTTGTTTATGTAATTTACATCTAATTTATATCTAATGGATAAATGGATAAAACACATGTATATATATTCTTATGATGCTCTTTTGGGTCTTGAAAGTTTTATAGGCTGACCTTAGGTCATTTTTTATTTAAAAACATATATGTTGGTAATAAAAGGTTGGAAAAAGATAATATCACCCAAACTAGGGCACTAGCACCATAAGGTGCTAATGTCCAAATTATGGCGCTAGTGTCTAGGTGGCATAACCTAAGAAACTAGGGGATAAGATGTTTAAGTGAAGTATGAGACTAATTTAAGGATTTTTAGGGACATGATTGGCCCACATGAAGGCTGGATAAGTGGATAAATGGCCCTAAGATAGGTCTAGGTCTAATATAGGAATGGGTGTTCTCAAGTAACACTCTTAGCACACAAGTGTCATTTTTAGATGATAAAGATCCCCCCCCCACTTATTGTATAAATACAACAAAGAGAAATGACTAGGATAAATAAAAAAGAAATGTACCTAGATTTACATAAGAGGTTAATCTTGTGAATATGGATTTGAGTATGTGAAGCATGCTCCATTATGTGTCATATAAATGAAATGTGTATAGATTAGTACTTAAGAAATATAAAAAAATACAAAAATAAGTAAATAGATAAGATAAAGGAAAGAAATGAATACACCTAACTAGGTATGTAAACTAATGCATAAACCTGGTGACAACTTGTGTGTATGCATGTAGATAATGATCAAGTGATGAATAAATTTTATTGAATTGATGGCTTACTCAATCCCCATGTGTGGGTGGTTCAAAAACTCAATATAATTTTGACTCCATCATTTCCCACCCTTGCTTAGTGGATCATGACATGTGAATAACTTAGATTGGACCGATGGTATGTCTAACTCTCTCATGTAGGTAGATCAAGAACTCAAGTAGACTATGATTCCATCATTGCCTACCCATGTGTAGTAGATACAATTAAAATTGAAATTGTTTGATGTAACTAAACTGTATAAGATGGCCTTGGGCCACTTAGAATCTTTGAAATGTAAAATGGATTAGGGACACTCAAGAATATTAGGTAGTTTTGGGTCACCTAGGTAATTCTATTGTTGTAGAAAGAGTAAGGCATCAATATAGTGTTTAACTTGGAACATGGTGTATGGTGTGTATAACATAGATAATTACATGGAGTTTTTCATTCCATCAAATCAACTAGTGCAAAAGTGAGCATACAAAAATAATATGCCATGTACATGCCCCCAAATTTGATATCTGAGTATATGGATTCTAGATTGAGTTATAATAATCTATATCTAAGTATGTAAAATTAAAAGGGAATGATCTTGTCACACATGATGCCCTTAATCTAATAAAATTGGTATGAATTTATATTAAAATGAGCAAGAACTGGTAATCTATAACTAGCCATATGCAAACCTTGACTGTATATGTTGTACTTTTCTAGACAATGTAGAATTTTCTAAAATTAAGGCTACTATATAGTAGCACCATATCTTTGAAAATAACACTAGTGCTGCTAGTGTCTCAATTTCAGTACTAATATCCAATTACAATAATTTATGTGTAACTAAAACTAGTCTTTATGTGAGTGTTCCACTATGTTTTCCTGAAACTAATTTTTGTATTCTATGTTTATGTGCTAAAAAATGTGCTCTGAGTGCATTTAGATAACATGATCTTTGTGACAAACCTATGTGAATGCACATTGTCTTGATGGGAGTTATTGAACCTATGCAATAATTATCCTTAAAATAAAAATCTCTATAAAATGTGTGTTATTTAGAGTATATATGATATCTACATAATAAACCAATATGATGTGAATACATAACATCAAAATGTAAGATAGTCTGATCATAAGTTTCTAATGTATGATGTATATTATAAATAACATTCACAAGGTTGTCAAAATAGAGATAAGAATGTATATGAATATCAAATATGAATAATAAACTGAGTAACTACCTAGGGGTATGACGCATGATGTCCATTATAGCACCCAAGTAGCAAGGGTGGATGCATGAGGTCCCTCATGGCATCTAAAATTTGAGAGTGTAATAATTAAGAGACAAGTGTCATGTTTATGATTCATACATGAAATCATACATATAACAAACTTGAGGCACATAAAGTAGGAAAAGGGGACATAATACAAGGGACATGGGCACATGTTAATAAATCTAAAAAAATACATACAAGGACATGTTCAAATGTTTACATACATAATCAAGAAGGCACACACAAGGACATGGGCACATGTCCAAATCATATATACAATGAAAATAAGTGGCATAGATACGTAGATCAATGGCATATATAAATTCCCTCAAATAGATGTATAAGTAGAGAGACATAATCAAATCTAAAATAGGAAAGCTAGAAATAAAAGGATACAAAAACATGAGGTACAATTCTATATAAGAGCAAGATGTTAATGTGGGTCTTGTGCACATCCTTTGATTTAAGGAGGAAACCTCTAACATTTTAATATCTCAATGGAGGTAAACTCAACTCTAGGGCATGATTTGTAGGTATTGGTTAAACAACATAGTGGTGGAATAACATGTTGAGCATCTAGGTTGTTAACCAAGTGTAATTATAGTGAAATTAATCTAAATAAAGTAATTAAAACCTAGTTGGGTTGGATTGATGGACACTATTCTAATGTGGTTAGGTCTCAATCATAAAAATAAATAAAATGAGGGAAGGGTAGAGTAGAAAGTAAGGCTCTATGGTTTCAAAATATCACTTCTTAGGTTGGTTTTTTTTGTGGACAAGTGTTTTAATAATTAATTCTTTCTACTTTTATTTATTTCACACTTACGAACAAACATAGTGATATAGTCTGGGATGAAATGCTATAAGAAACATAAGGGTCTCAAGTGAAGGTTACTCATTTAAGAGTAGTTATTGCACACCCTTAGGAGATTAAATATTAGGCTTGAAAGGTATATAAGGAAATTATGGCTCACACATAGAAGACTATATCAAAGGGAAACACTCTTGCACACTTATAAGATTAAGAAAATTAACTAATTACATAAAATCAAATAACACTTATTAACTATTCAATGGATTTTGCACATATAAAATATCAACATATTTTAATGATAACAAAATGAATTATCTATATCTATTTCACACATTGAATTAATGAATTATAACACCAAATCAAATAAAACATCAGTTACATAGAAATGGAATAAAAATGCATTGACATAATTGCATGATAATTAAAATGACTTCCTCTTATATTGATAAATTTTTGACCCTTTAAATTGAGGGATTTACATGTTTAAATAAACTTGGGGGAGGGGTCACCTCACCCTCCAATTTCATGCAAACTCAAAGTTACATCTAGTAATTAGAACATTAGTTCTAATTATAATGCCAAAATTACATGTACAATTATAGTTAAATTATCATTATGTAATAAATAAGGTTGCATGTATAATGCCATACAAAGTTTACATGCTTATAGATTGCTCAGGGTAACTATTACACATTTATCCCAAGTGTAAGTAAACTATAATTAAATTTATTAATACTATATGCAAGATTGCATACAAAATTAACTTTCAATAACAAAGTCTTATTTAGAATCAGTGATTGAATAGTTATACTTGTCATTATACAAGACATTGAAGTGGTTGGTAGCACTAAGCTGTAAGCTAGAGCTAAAGTGCTAGCTAGAGTCTTATCTTTCTTCTTGGCCTCTAAATCTTGATATTACTTAAAATTTATGCCATGCTGATATCTTATGATGTCGTTATTCAAAAGTGGGGGCCTATATACCCTACTTAGTTTCTCTATTAGGAATGCATGCTCAACTTTAGTACTCATAAATTTGATCTAAAATATCTCCACCTTTGTAACCTTATTTCATGAAAAAATTAATTTATCCTCAATCTCCTCTAATGATAATCCTTGAGTATTCTCCTTGAAGCTGGTTGAGTCTTTTTGGAGAAGCTAGTCAAAACTAGCTCTACTTATTAGTTTACCTAAAGAGTCCCTTGCCTTTGAAAGCTTCAATTCCTCCAAAATTTACAAAATAAGGTATTCATGCTCTACATATTTGGGCATTATTACTTTTTTAGTTGTTACCCATTCCCTCACCTCTTGTGTTTGAATGATAACTAGGTTGAGGGAGTTTCAAACCTCCAATGGTGTCATTAAATTGAGATGGTTGTATGCCTTATTCTATATGTAGAGGATAAGGAATTTTATTTTATTCTTATCTTCATTTAAATAATTAAAAAAAATATAAGCTTAAATGATTTATGGAGATAATTCAGCCCTCACTGAATTAATTGCATCAAAAATGTTGTACAACCTTGAAGCTTCAATTTGTACATCTATTTTAATTCAAATATGAAAATGGATGGTTTGTTGTTGCTCCCAAATTTCTCTAATTATTTATCAAGCTCTCTTCTTACTTGTTTTTTACCTTCATGGAGATCAAACAAATCAACCTTTTATGTTTCAAAATAGGATTTGAAATCCTCATTATAAGCAAACTATCTTAGTATCATATTCATTATCTTTGAAAGGGATAAAACATCTTGTCTTTCTTCTAGAAACATTCCCCTTATAGAATCATCTTCAATCTTTCTCTTTTTCACCCTCTATATACTCCTATGGATTTGTCAAATATTGAACTTACTATGGGCATCTACTTGATGGTGAATTTTGGCCTCTAAGAGGCTTGACATTCCAAATCTACTGCGCACTATGGTATTACTAGCTGAGTTGAGTGAGTTAGTTGAGTGTCTTGAGTTGTACTCTTAGCCAAAAAATCCCTTGAATATTGTTTCAAAGCCTTTTCATGTAATAGGTCTAGAAGATGAGGCCAAATAATCTTGGACCAATCAACCCCACCATATTAGGGTAATGGGTGGACTGTATATACTTGTTTTTTCTTCCCAACCTTCTTTAGTGATACTACAATGCTATTTTGGAAAGAA
Source organism: Torreya grandis (assembly GCA_037957365.1). Classification (NCBI taxonomy): domain Eukaryota; kingdom Viridiplantae; phylum Streptophyta; class Pinopsida; order Cupressales; family Taxaceae; genus Torreya; species Torreya grandis. The sequence goes on from JARHVA010001171.1 coordinate 744,550, forward strand.
TTGGAAGGTATTGATGATCCTAATTTATTAGATGACACATGTAGATGTGAACTTGCCAATGCTCCTTTGTCTTTTTTAGATGACAATTTCTTAGTATTAAGAGTAGTTAAGGTAGTGGTGTAGTTAAACATAGTATAATTAGGGAAAATAGATGTTAAGCACATAACTAGAATGGTATAAACTAATAATGATATGGAGATAATAATAGTAGAGGAAACATCCTCCACTTTTAGAATAATTAGGGATGGTTAGACACTAGGATCATAGGAAACAACTTCTAACTTGGGCATAACTAGGGTGGGAAAAACACTAGGACCTATAGAAATAAGATCAAAAGAACAAACATACGTAGTAGAGATAATTGATACAATTTGGGTTATAGAAACAAAAGGAATTGTGGAGATAATTGGCATTAAAAACTCACTTTATCGGTCTCCTTGGAGTGGTGCCTTTCTTTTGGTTTAATGGAGGCTTAATACTTTACCTCTTTATAACTCCTCTTCATCAATCGACTTACCTCCCACATATTGATTCTCTTATCCTAATGGTCTTCATTTAAATTATGTTTCAATAGTAGTATTCATAAGGTTTATTTGAGCTCTTAGTTTTCTCTTATAAAAAATAGCCACCTTTTCTATTGTGGTGAACGTTGAGAATTCCAAACTTGTAGTATATTGAGCTAAAGTAGCAGTCGGATGAGCATGGCCTTATGAGTCTAAAGAGTCAATACAAATTGGCTCATCCTCATCTATCCTAAGGGAAGTTACAATTTTGGGAGATTTTTTTTACCTCAAGATATTGATTTACATTCTTCATTGTCATGGGTAATGTTTGAGAAGGTCCCCATGTTCCATTGATGATCAAAAAGGCCTATTGATCTATAAATATATGTCATCCCATACACTTGAGTGAGGGATCCTGATATATGCATCTATAATTATAATTTAGAGATCCCCTTGGATTATTTTCCAAAGTTACTCATGTAATCCATCCATATGTGTCCTCTCTAGGATGTGAGCATCACTTTTGTCATTAAGAAAAAGGAAGTCATGGTCATAAGGATCATGTTGGTATGTACTACTAAGGCCTTTAATATGCTTTTATATTCTACCATGAGGGTCCTAGTATCTATGTGGTAGGATGGATAATGAGTAGTATTTTATAAATCCACCAACCTATTATAAGTGATTACAATTGATGTAACACATCTTGTCAATCATTATATGGGAGTCATATAATTCACTCTTCTTTTTCTTCCTAAAAACATTATCAATTCCTCACCATAGCTAGCAGGTTATCTCCTACTTAGATAATTTTTCTGGTAGATGCTTAAAGAGACACAAGGTAGTAACCTTGTGGCCACTAACCATGATTACAATGTAGTCAGGGTATATATGGTAGTCCCCTTTGGGCATCGGTGTGTCATATGTGCTCTTTAATATTATGGGCAATGACAACTCATGAATGGTTCTCTAAACTTTAGGGTATACATCCTCTATAATTTGGGTTATGTTTATGGTTTAGGTGTATATGTGCATGAAGGAATGATGGTTACAATTATTGGTTACTTCTCCTTAAGGATGATGGTATCTCCTAGAATGATCCATTTATTTAATGTTTTGTAAATTGAGTTGTTATTTTCCCATCTCACCACTCTATGTAAATCATATGTTGCATCTACAATAGTTAGGGATAAATACCTCTATAATGCATCTTTTCAGATGTAGGCAATGATATGTTTATGATCTAGGTGGTGTAAGAAAGTTCCCCCAGTCACCTTGCCTACAAAGAAAAGGTCTCATAGTTACCTTTCCTACAAAGAAAAGGTCTCATATTTAGTCTATACATGGCATAACCTTAGGATTTACCACTATAAAATGAAATCCATGTCACTTGAGAGGGAGTAAATCCACAACCAATTATATTTGTGTTTTTGTTAGGTTATCTGTTTAAGTATGTGCATCTACTTGGTGAAGTACATCCATAATGTTGATTAATTAGGATACTCATTATTGAATACTATTAAATCAAATATGGTGTCTTTTTATTTAGTTTATTCCTTGATATATAATCTAGATAGTGGCAAGGCTTCTCTAAATGTCTTATATGAATAGACCTTAGTCAATTTGCTAAGCTGATAGAGTTATGGTTCTTCAATTTACTGGCTTGACTCTTTTGTATACACTTGATAATTAAAACATAAGTAGCTAGGGCTTGTTCTCAAAGAATCATGTGAGCTAGAATCATTTTTTATCAATGACAATGATGTTTGTTTTTAATTTATTGATATATATTTTGTTATTCAATTCTAGTTCATACACCATTAATCTCCAACATCTCTAAACTTATTTCACTTGTTTAATTCAAACTTTGTGACTTTATTTTGGTGGGTGTCTTCCTATCATTCTTTTCTCTTTTCATTGAGATATGCCATAAAGGATTTTCATAGTTGTGAGTTATATATTGTATTAAAATCTAGTCATCCTAAATTCTTGTGAAACAAACACATCTTTTAAACAAAAGTTCCAAAGACCTATGGAGAATATATTTTACAAAGGTTATGATGGTTTACCTTTTCCAAAGGCCATGTTATGAACACTTTTTTTGAAAACTTTTGTTGAAGACCAAATACTAGCCCGCACCTTCCAAAACAATAGTTACAAAGATAATATTCTGAAATATTTCTCTAATTAGCTTTTCTGAATAGTTTCACTGAGCACTTTCAACAAAAACCAAATGTTGAAGTTTAAATTCCAAATATTAAATATCGAATACAAAATTATAATCATTTTCACTAAAGATGTAAATGGCAAAGGATTTTGACGAACAATAATTTTTTTTAAGAATAAAGTCCCAAGGAGTAAACTCACAATGAACTTAAATGATGAAGACCAAATGCTACATGGTGGATAAATTTGTGAAAAATAAACCTAAGAGCATAATTTTTAAACAAAACATCAGAACAAAACCTCCAAATAAACCTATGAACATAAGTTTTGAAGGAAATTTTTTTGAAGGTTAACATAAGTACAAAGGCTCGAACAATGTTGAAGGTTGGCTTCTGAATAAATGTTTTGAAGACCAATTTATACAAAGGCCAAAACTATACAAATTATGCATGTTTCAAAAAATTGTGTTCATGAAAAAACTTTTGAATAATATTAAGTAGCTTAGTTTAAATAACCAAAACATGTCCATCTACATTTACCAAATATCAGAATTAAGTGTAACATATAAAGCTATTATGAAAGAAGATTTTTAAAATAGGAATAGACCTTTTAGAATATAGTGGGTCCCTATTTAAAAAATAATAGGGGTATGTTGAGTACAACAAATGGAGAATTAGAGGGGGAATACCCTCAAATATTTGAGAACTCAATACCTTTAGTTATTAATTACAAATCAAACATGAACTAATTCATAAGAGAATAATTGAATCAGAGACATAAAAGAGACTCCTAACACTAGCATAGAACATACTTATCTTCATCATACTAGATTTATGTGTGAGGAAGTGATTTCATTATACTCTTGTTGTGAGGATTTTAGAAAAGATTTGGGATAGTTTTAGGTTTAATTTTTGTTTCTTTGAAAACATATTTAAAATTAGGGAGGCTTGGGCATTTCTATATTGCCAACAGGTATCCATAGCCTTGACAGAGATACCTTTGGTTCCTCTTATTTCCTCTTCATGTATTATTTTATGATGCGTGATATTTTTTTCTTATTTCATCATGTGAGCCTTAGATCACCTTTATATTTTCTTTAGGTTTGATGGATCACTCTTTTTAGGATGCATTGATCCTCATTTTCTTCTCTATCTTTGTTTGTAGAATACGGCTAGAAGAATAACACAAATAATAGTGATCTAGTATATATGAGGGCATAATTTTACCAAATTCTCCCTACCAACTACATTTGTATCAATGGTTATTACCTCAAACAAGTATTAACATGAGAGGTGCATTTCATCTAGTGAAAATAAGAAAACTTTCTAAATTTGTATGTAGTAATGAGAGTAGCCTTTATATTCTTGGTAGAAGCATTCAATGGTAGCATGAGCATGATTAATTTTATATCACATACCTAAATTATATAAATATTAAATGCAAGAGTGTAAAACCTTACAACTAAACCAATTTGTGTTTTTTATTTGATGTCCTTCCCACCTTAGTTATTCCTTTTAGGAGTTTTTCCATAGATTAAACTTTTAGATTTTGAATATGTATATGAAGTCCAATGGATTGAATATTTAATTGAGCATACTAATGGAGGTCAATAAAATTACCATGAAATAAAATACATATAATCTAAAAATCATGGAACTAAACTAAGGAGATAAAAATGTTGAAAATAGGAAACATTAACCTAAGTAGGGAAACTAACTATGGAAGTAGGGAAGCTAACTATGAAGTTAGAGAAGCTAACTATGAAAGCAAGGAAGCTAATTATGAAAACATTAATTATATTATACTCCTACCTTTACCATAACACTTTTTATTACTTAGAGACATCTCTAGATGGTAAATCCAATAAGTAGTGCTTTAAAAACTATCTATTGACTAGATATGTTAACTTGTTGGCTTGGAAGTCCCTTAAATGGAAAACATTATTACCCAAAATCTTTGAAATCTGATCAATCCATAATAGGGTAAACTTGTCGTGCTTTCCTTTCTTTTCATGGGCCTTATCTCATAGAAACACCAGGTTAGATATTATGAATAATTTGATTTTTCCCCTTATTTCAAACCATCTTTTGACTATGTCCTAATGTTTACAAAAAAATTGCAAGGCTTCATTCCTTGAATCTTCTATATCTATTATGTCCAAAAATCAAGACTCCACTTTTTCACTTGCTTACATATATTATTGTATAAATTTATATGTTGTTAATTTAAACATGATTTAGAAAAATGGTTTTTGTCTTTACAAAAAGTAATGGTTTTTTAATTTGTTGATTCAACCAATCCATTTCCTTGAGAGTAATGGTTGGAATATGATATAATGGTTATTTGATTATCATGGGCCCATTAAGTGAACTTAGTTGATTGGAATGTTGATCCATTATCACAGGCTAAAGTAATGGGGTTACCAAATCTTTTTGTGATGCTTTATTATAGAAATATGATTACATATTGTGTTATGGAATGCATTGTACCTATTACTTCAGTCCATCAAGTGTTGTAATCTATGATAGTGAGTATAAATTTGTGTCCAGATAAAGAATTAGGTTTGATGACACCAATGAAGTCCAAGACCCATTAGGTGAATGGTATTGCTTAAATTTAAAGATACAACAACATTATTGCATGTACCTATTTTTTTCTAGGGCTTGGCATCCATGGCATGTTCTTACATAAACATGTGAAAATTTTAATATTGTAGGCTAGTAATAACCTATTTGAGGATTTTATGGGTTTTGGTCTTTCTATAGGGATGACCACTACTTATCCTTTATTGTAATTTTTCTATAACTTATTTAACTTCTTATCATGAAATGAATTTTAGGTAGATGCCTTCATAATTTATTTTATAGAGAATCCCATGTCTAATCATGTAATGATCATATTTGAGCCTCAAATCTCTCCTTTGTTCTTTATTGAGTTTTGAAGAATGATTATCTATGAACAAATATTTAATAATATCAATATACCAATCTCTTCTATATACTTGGGTTTAATAAACCTCCTCAATGGTGACGTAGGTCAGTCTCAATCATGATATAAATGATTCCCTAACCTATAATGATCTTGGTAGGCTTGATTTTTATGTCAAACTCTTACAATTTTTACATCCATCTTACTCTTTGTTCTCCCAGTTTATTTTTCCCTAGAGTGGTATTGATAGTAGGGTCTCTCACAATGGTAATGGTATTATTACTTAATATGTAGCGTCAAAAATTATTTAACACTTAATAAGGAAAAATATTTTCTTGTCTATCATGGAATACTTGAGTTCTAATTCTTTCTAGTTTGTGTCCATGAATCCAATAGGATGATCACTTTAATATTTCATCTAGGTAAGCATAAGGGCAATGGTATGCTTTGAATAAAATAAATAAAAGAAGAAATATTTAGTAAAATATGGAATTATTTGCACAAAAGCTCAAGGTATTGTATCTTTGATGTATTGAAAAGACTTCCAGGTCTTTAATGTCCATTCCACTTTATCATCTCAATTGAGCATTGCATTCAGACTTCTGATGATTTCTATAAGGATTGAGATAAACTTCCTCACAAAACTTATCTTTTCCAAGAAATATTTTAGCTCCTTGTTGTTTGGGAATCCAATCTTTGATATCCCATAAATTTTATCTAGGTTGATTGTAATTCCCTCTTTGGTGATGATGTGACCCAACATAATCCCCTTGATAATGCCAAATATGTTTTTCTTGGGGTTTATCAAGATGTTAAACCTTCTACATCTTTCAAAAATTGATTGTATGTGTCCCACATGATCATCTCTAGTATTTGAAAAAATAGTGAGGTCTTCCATGTAAATAATTATGCATTCACCTATTAGCCTTTGGATCACATGGTCTATGGCTAGCTAAAGGTTAGCTGCTATGTTAATTAGACCGAATGGTAAATGCATAGGTACCCCACTTTGCGTTAAATGCAATCTCCATTATGTATTTTGATTTAAATATCACTTAGTTATATCATGAAAATCCATCTAAGAAGGACATAATTTATGTACCACTTACTATCTACATCACCTCGTCCAAAGAAAGAAAATGATAGTTTTCTTTTTAAGAAGCCTTATTCAAGTTTTTTAAATCAACACATCATCTAATTTACCTATTTTTTTTCTTGAATAGAACTAAGTTGGACACCAAAGTAAAATGTCTAATAGGAAAAGCTATTTTTTCATTTAATATATTTTCCACTTCTTTTTAAATAAGAGGCTCTATGATAGGATTTACCAAACTCTATAGTTTCCTAAATAGTTTATGGTCTGGCTTTAGTGAAAATGTATGGGTGATGACTCTTGGGTTATAAAAATTTAAGTCTTCATATGTCCATGCATTCACATATTTATATTAGGTGAGTAAATCCTTCACCCTTTGTCTTTCCTCTAGAGTGAAGCTAGGTCTAATATTAATGTAGTGTAGATCATACTCGTCTCCTAAATTCTCCTTTTTGAACTAAAATTCATTCAATTTAGGCTATTTTTGCTGCTATGCTTGGGGATCCAAATTAAATTCCCTATCCAAATAAATCATTCTTAAAGGAAGTCTATTTTCTTTCAATTGAATGACTCCTTATCCTAATTCTTTCTGATATAGGTAATTATTCTCATTTTCATCAATCATTTGAGACTCAAATTGCCTTGAATTAGTCAAAAATTGAATAATCTATTGGTAATAATAAAAGACTTGGAAATTTTCCACATTATCATGAATATATGGACAAGGTACTAGCTTGATATAAAATCTATGTACCTTATACTCTTGTAGTGCTACTAAATTGGCAGTTGAAGCAATAAGTGAATCAACAGCTTAATTTTGTTCTCTAAGAAAAACCATTATATTTAAATCCTCAAAGGACTTGATTTAATCCCAAGATTTAAGTTTGTACCTATTCATGTATGATGCTTCCATTGGTATTTTTTAAACCTGACTAATTACTAGTTATGAATCTCCATAAATTAGCAGTTGCTTGACATTATTTTTGAAAGTAAACTACAATCCTCAAATTAGTGCCTCATAATCTGATCTCTTGATGGTGTAAGGTAACTATAATATATATGTTACTAGGTATTTCTTACCTTTTGGGTTGACTAATTCAACATTAATCCCTAATCATTAATTAGATCATGCGCCATCAAAGTGGATAGTCTAAAATTGGGAAGGTCCCTAGACTTCTAGTTCCTACACATTAAACCTTGTGGTGAAGGTATAAATCCCATGGTTAGGAGATTTTTAACTTACCTCTTCATTCTTATTATTGTATTTTTAAATGAGGTGCTTCATCTTTGGTTCCCAATCAATTTGAATATAGTTTGTAATAACTCTCCATGTCAACCAAATATGAGAGAAGTATGTTGCTACATACCCATTCAACATCTTGGACCAATATTTTTTAAGGATTCTATATCTTTATGTAATTTAAACCACAAATATATCAATTGTAATCTATACACATGGCTCATATTCCACTTGAATGTGTAGATCATTCAATTATCCATCTACATGCACCACTATCTTATCTCGCTATAAAACTATCATCTTTGATGGGCTTGGATTTAATCAAAGATTTTGGAAAATGAAAGTTATCATCACAGTGTTTGAAGCTTAAAAATCAACTAAATAGTTATGAATTTTTTTTCCAAATGATCTAATAATCAATAATAAAGGAGTAAATTATGGCTTACTCTTGTATATAACATTGATATGAGTAGACTTTAACTTTTTTGCAATTGACTTTCATATAATGGACCTCCATAATTGTTCCTTTTATTTAATGATCTAAGATAATTCATGAAGAGTAATGTTGGATTTAATATTCTTCATATCATCAATAATTTTGTATCCTCATTTTCTCTATTCTTCCTTATTTTTGGGTTGTTCATTCCCTTTTGGGGGAGGTGGATTATTATTAGTCCTTATATTTGGTGGAATAGTGGTATTGTTTGGAGGAGTAGACATTATGAAGGGTTGTTTGTTCCTAAAATTATAATTACCCTTATGGTACTATTGTAAGGCATGTATTTTATTATATTTATCCTCTAATTCATTTTCATCCTTAGATGGTAAAGGAGACTCATGATTTTCAAATACTATAGTAGTGTTTGAGGAATCAGATTCAAGGTGGAACTCTAATGGGTTGTTCATTAAATCTTGCCTTATTATCTCACTTTGGAAGATCTAAAATGATACATAGAGTTATACACATTCAATTTCACCATGTTTTGATGTATTATGAAGTCTACACCAATTAGGTAAATCTATTTCCACTATATTTCTTTTTATCAACTTGTTGGGTTTTTATTATTTTGAATTATTTGTAGATCGATTGAAAGGTATCTTATATTTTTAAAACATATAATTTTAATTATTATTCCAATTAGTAGCATTACCCATCTTCCCTTACATGCTCAAAAAGTCATTGCTTAACTTTTTAACCATTCTTTGTATATGATCTAGGTCTCCTTTGGTAGAATCAACACTTTGTGTAACTACAGTATTGGATGGATTTGAATGTTGGCTCTAATGATGACAATTCATCTATACATGATTATTCATATAACCATAATTATGTTTTGGTGTCTAATAAATCAAATAAGAATTTCATATAACTGATTTTGGTTGAATCTAGAAACATTTTGATTCACATGAGACACTTGATTCAGAGATGAAAAACTAACATTAATATTAGGGGTGCTTGGCACTTAAGGATTTAGTTATCTATCAATATTGATATATTTTTAATATGCTAATGTCAGAGTGTTGCTAACAATATCTCTTTATAGTAACACTAAAATTATTAGATCCAAGTCACTAGATGTACATGTTCTGAAATCTTGTGTTGAAATCCCTAATTGGCTCATTGGGCTACCTTTTCATACTGGAAAAATGTTGATACACTAGGATATGGCTAGTAACTTACCCAAATTGGGCAAGAAGAATACTTTGACATGTATATTAGGAAGAAATCAAGTTCTCTTAAAGATTAAGGTACCAATTATAGGCATCATCCTATAATGTAAATAGGAAAAACATGCATGTAACACCTTCATCAGTAACATTGATTAACCTCAAATCAACCTTGAAAGACTTGATATGTTCCTTAATAGTTCTTCCTCTTGAGGGGAAGAAAGAAGGTAGATACTTATTTGGATTCCTTTATAAATTGTGCACATCCTATAGGATGGAAACATCATATCCAACTAAACAAGGTGATTAGTCCATAAGATGATTAATGAGATAGATATTTCTTACTAGATAAGGTGTCTTATCTCAAGGTATATTAGGGATAACTAGTATAGATCTGGGCCTTGAATGTACTTATAAAGGTGAAACCAAATTCCTAGCTTGGGACCTATACTTTGTAACTATATTGGGTTTCTCTAGTGTAACTCAAATGTAGGGGATAACCTCTTACTAAGGAAGTAACACAAGTGGCCCTCCTTCTAGCACCACTTTTTCCTATTGATGTGGGTCTTGTGCACATCCCCAAATTAAACTAAGTAACCTCTAATGTTTTAGGATATTAATGGAGGTAAACTCTAATGCAGGGCATGAGTTTTAGGTATGATTTAAATAACATGGTGGTGGACTAGTAAGTTGAGCATGTAGGTTGTTAACTAGATTTGATTGCAGTGGAATAAATCATAAAACCTAGTTGGGTTAGATAGATGGACACTATTATAAACTAAGTAGGTCTCAATCAAATAAATTTCAAAAGGAGGTAAGGATAGATAAAAAATAATTCTCTATGGTTTTAAGAGATCACTTCCTAATTGCTTTCTTTATTGACAAGTATTTTTGAAACTAATGTTGATATGGACAACTATTCAGATGACAATTCGAGTGATGGGTCCACCCCAATTGATGGCGAAACTTTTGGGAGCCATATCTTTTGCATCATAGCTCAAATTCACTCAGGGTTTGAAATGTTGAAAAGATAATAATGAGGGTAATTTCATGAGATAGCATATATCTCTACTCAATGAATTTTGACCCCCTAAAACCCAATGCAAGTGTTCCAAATTTCAATTTTAGCGGTGCAGTCTAAAAATAGTATGTTTCTAAAAATAGTAATTCCTCGAGTTCTATATTGTTGTAAATCATGGAAGTCAAACCAATTCATCTTCCTCAATATTGGTGACCTTCAAAATCCTCCCCACACCTTCAAAACATGTATAAATGAAGATATAACCTAAAATGGAAATCAGACATCTCTTCTCAGAGATAAGCATATGTTTGGGTTTGCAAATTTGATCAATAAAACATCTCATATTAGAGATAGCATTATTTGAATTGTTTTGTTATTGTTTCTTGATTTATATTTCAACCAAAGCTTTTGATTTTTGGATCAAATGCTTACTTCTCATAGTTTTTTCACACTTATAGACAAATGTAATTATGCAGTTTGGGATGGGATGGTATATAAAACTTAAGGGTCTCAAATAAAGGTTCCTCTTTTTAGAGTAGTTTTTACACACCCTTACTCAAGAGTTATAGCATAGACCAGAAAGGTAGTTAGAGTAGATATGTCTCACACCTATAGTATTATATCACAGGGAAACACTCTTGCACATTTACAAGATTAAGATGGTCAACCAATTATTTGAAATCAAATAACACTTGATAACTATTCAATAAATTTTTTACATTCAAAATCAATAGATATTAATGATAACAAAAGGAATTATCTATAGCTATTTCACACTTTCAATTAATAAATTAAAACAACCAAAAAAAATAAAACCTTAGTACGTAGAAATTAAAACAAATACATCCTCACAGTTGCATGAAAAATCAAAATAACTTCTTCTTGTATTGATAAATTTTTGGCCCTTTTAGATGAGGGATTTACATGTTTAAATATACTTAGACAGGTTTTGCCTCATCCTCAAAATTCATGAAAAATCAAAGTTACTTTTATTAATTAGAACCTCAGTTCTAATTTTAATGTCAAAAATGCATGTACTGTGTCAAAAATAAGTTTTTTAGTATGATGCCATGCAACATGTACATGCTTATAGATTAACCAAGTTAACTATTACATGTAGACACCAAGTCCAAGTTGACTATAAATACATTTATTAATTTTATATATAAGATTGCATACAAAATTAGCCTTTAATAACTAAGGCTTATTTATAGTTGGTGATTTCATAACTATACTTATCATTGTGGAATGCACTTACGTCATTGGTAGCACTGAGTTGGTAGGTAGAGTTAAACTAGTAGCCAGAGTCTTAGCTTAGCCTCTAACTCTTCATATTACTTAAAATTGACATCATGATGATATTTTATGATGTCTATATAAAAAAGTTGGGGCCTATGTATCATATTTGTTTTATCCATTAGGTGTGCATGTTATACTTTAGTTATCTTAAAGTTGATACAAAATATTTCCACCTTTGTTAGTGATCTAAAAATTCAATTTAGCCTCAATATCCTCTAATGTTAATCTTTGAAGAATATACTTGAATTTGGTATAGGCTTGTTGGAAAATTTGGTCAAAACTAGCTATAATTATTAGTTTACCTATAGATTCCCTTGCATGTCAAAGCTTCAACTCCAAAATTTGTAAAATAAGGTTTTCATGCTTTGCATATTTGGGAATTATTGATTCTATAGATACAACCCATTCCCTCACTTATTGTGTTTGAATTAGAACCAAGTTGAGGGCATTTTAAACCTCTAATGTTGTCATTAAATTGGGATGGCTATATGCCTTATTCATTTGTGGAGGAGAAAGAATTTTAGTTTATTCTCATATTTCTTTAAACAAGTAAATAATTTATTTTATTCAATGATTTGTGAGGCTAATTTAGACCTCATTTAAGTAATGACATCCAAATGTTGTACAACTTTAAGAATATGGATGGTTTATTGTTACTTCTTGATTTGCTCTAATTATTGTTCAAGATCTCTTCTTTCTTATTTTATCCCTTCATAGAGCTCAAGCAAGACATACTTTTGTGTTTAAAAATAGGATCTGAAATCCTCATTATAAGTCTACTTTCCTAGTAACTTATTCATTCTATTTTAAATGGGGAAAGCATCTTGTCTTTCTTCTAGAATCATCCCCCTTCTTGCTTCATCTTCAATATTTCTCTCCTTCACCTTCTGAATACTCCCTGTAGATTTTTAAAATATTGATCTTACTATGGGTAAATCTATCATGGTGAGGTTTGTGCTTTGATAGGATTTAGATTCTAAATTTGATGCCCAATGTGGGATTACTAACTGAGTTAAGTCAGTTAGTTGAGTGCCCTAAGCTATAGTCTCAAACAATAAATCCCCTTAAGACTGTTTCAAAGCTTCTACATGTAATGGGTCTGGAATAGAAGGCCAAATAATCTTGGACCAATCAACAACACCATATTGGGGCAATAAGTGGACTGTATATACTTACTTCTTCTTCCCAACCTTCTTTTTTGATATTATACTGGTGGTTTGGGAATAAATGGATGAAAGAATTAGTAAAATTAATTAAGTGGATGACATAGTTAGCTATGAACTTACCAATTCTCCCTTGGATTTCTTATATGATACTTTCTTAGTCTTAGGCATAACTAAGGTAGTGGTGGAGGTAACCATAGTATAAGTAGGGATAATGGATGGTGAGGACATAAATAGAATGGTAGGGACAATGGATGGTGAGGACATAACTAGAAGGGTAGAAACTATTGAGGATGTGAAGATAATAGGAGTAGAGGAAACATCCTCCACTTTTGGAATAATTGGGGATGGTTGGACACTAGGATCAGAGGAAATAAATTCTACCTTGAGCACAACTAGGGTAGGTAAAACATTGGGATCAAGATATATATAACCAAAAGAAAAAATAGTCATAAGATAGGTAATTGCTACATTTGGGGTTGTAGAAATAGAAGGAACTATGGAGATAATTAAGATTGCACACTCACCTAATTGATCTCCTTAAAGTGGTGCATTTACTTTGGTTTCTTATAGGCTTAAGATTTTGGCTCTTTGTAACTCCTCATCTACATCAATAGACTCACCTCCCATATATTTTTGATCCTATCTTGATGGTCCTTTGTAGATGATTCTTTAATATTAGGACTCACAAGGAGTATTTGAGCTCTTGGTTTTTTATTCTAAAAAAAAGTCACCTTTTTTTTGTGGGTAAAGTTGAGACTTCTACACTTATAGTCTCTTGAGCTGAAGTAGTAGCAAGAATGAGCATTACCTTATAAGTTTGAAGAACCAATAAAAATTTTCTCATTTTTAGCTCTCCCAAGGGAATTTACAATTCTACAAGATCTTTTTACCTCAAGCTCCTGATTTATAGTCTTCATTGCCATGGGTAATGTTTGAGAAGGTCCCCCATTCCATTAATGATTGGTAAGGCCTCTGGGTCCAAAAATATATGTCAACCCATCCAACTAAGGGTGGGATCTTGATATGTGCATCTAAAATCAAATTTGAGGGCTTCCCTTGGATGATTTTCAAAATTTCATCACCTAATCTAGCTCTGTATGCCCTCTCTAGGACATGGGCATCACTATTAGCATTAATAAAAAGGATGTCATGGTCATAAGGCTCATGTTGGTAGGGAATACTAAGGCCTTGAATATGATTTCGGATTCTACCATGAATATCCCAATATCTATGTGCAAGATGATTGATGTGTAGTATTATTTGCATCTACTAACCTCCCAAAAGTGCTTACATTTAATGTAATGTATCCTATCAATCATTAGATGGGAGACATGGAACACACTTTTATTTTTATTTTTAAAATCTTTTTCAATTCCCCACCATATCTAGTAGGCTATCTTCTACTTAGCTAATTTATCTAGTATATAATTAGGGAAATATAGTGGAGTAAACATGTGTCCAGCAACCATGGTTATGGTGTAGTTAGGGTATAACCAATAATCCCCTCTAGGAATTAGTCTGTCAGCTATGTTTTTAGATATTTTAGGTAATGATTACTAATGAATGACCCTCCAAACCTAGGGATATATGTCTTATTTTGGGTTTTTTTTTGGTGTAGGCATATAAATACATGAAGGAATAAGAGTCACATATATGGTTCTTAATTAAATATGGAATTAGGCTCTAAAGTGAACCATTATGCATATATGCAGTGCACATTATAACATCTATAAGGTATGACATCATATAAAATTGGCCTCTCACATGCCTCTTATCCTTGTGTAGAACTTGGTCTTGTGGCTTAGCACTGATTACCTTTCCTAGAGAAAATTCTAGCTTTGAGGTGATTACTAATTCTAGTAGTTAAAGACATTCAAGGTGAAGGTGTTAAATGTTGGGGTATCTATATAGCTAGTTCAGGAGATCCATCCCAATGTGAACTCTAATATAGAAGTTAGTTATAGGTACTATTTTCTCCTATTTGAGGATGATCATCTCTCTATGAGTGATCTATTTTTTCAATGTTTTGTCAATTAAGTTATTATTTTTCCATTTGTCATGTCCCCTTTTTTAGTGGACATTGACAAACTTGATGATTAGCCTATTATGTGACCTTCGTAGGCTGATAGGTTGGATAGAGGGTCATAATGGAGCTTGGCTTAGCTTCGATTAGCAGAATTCCTATAGTTGGCTTTCATTCAGGCTTTTTCAAACACACTCAGCCTGAGCTCCTCTTATTTAGGGATATTTGATATGTAGCAGAGCACCCTTATTTTGGTATGGTCATGTGCAGAATCACTCCCTAGTTCCCTAGCTTTAAACGGTTTGAGGATCTAACATGTATTGAGGGAGATATTAATATTTGATTGATTTAATCAAATATTAATTATTTAGCCTATTTTTAATTAGAAACCCTAATTTTAATTTAAGAAAACCCTAATTAGGGCAAGCATATCTTTTTGAGGGTATAAGGGTTTCTCATGGAGGCCATTATTGATTATGCATTGATTATTGATTTTGATATTGAAGAATTCTTCTGTGAAGACTGAGCCAAGGTTTCCATGATTCCATTGCAGTGGAAAATGTCAACTCTTCAATGTGTGCAATTCAGAGGCTGTGAGATATCAGCTAATTTATTGCCAAATTGAGAGATAGCTTCATACAGAAGTTATCACAGAGGTTTACAAATTTGAGAGGTAACTTCATACATAAGTTGTCACAGAGCTTTCCAGGTATTTCTTTATTTAGTTTTTAATTCAATAAATTATACAGATAGAGATCTTCTGTATTAGAGCCATATATCTTCAAATCAGGGGTTGAAAATAGACAGGTTGTGCTTTATTATCGGCCGTACAAAGTTCGTATAGGTCCATACAGATCTATGCAGATACTGACCTTGGTAGACAGAGATCCCCAGTGACTGACATCGGTCGACTGAAGACTGACATCGGTAGAGAAGGACCACCAGAGACAGATGTCGGTAGTATATCAACTAACGTCGGTGACTGTGTGTTTGACACAGCAGGCTGAGATGTACCAGATCTAGATTTATTTCCCAAATTTGTGGAATACTCAGGCTATTAAGGTTGTATTTTCAATATTCATTGTATACCTAACAGAGGTCCTCTATTGTAAGCATATGAGCAAATAAATAAGAGATTATACTATGATTTGCTTATCTATTTGAAGATATTTTGCAAAAATATAGATAAGCAATTTAAAGCTTTTGTTTTGGTATCTGAAGGGATATTAGACCATTTCACCACTTTATGTAAATTATATGTTTCATCTACAATAAGTGGGGATATATACATCTAGAATGCATCTCTAGTTCATGTAAGAAAGTTCCCCTAGTCACCTTGCCTATAAATAAAATGTCTCACATTAGGTCTATGTTTGGCATAAGCTCAGTCCTAACTGATGCAAAATGAAATCCCTATCACTTGAGAGGGAATAAATTCAAAACCAATTATCTTTACGCTAGTGTCAATTTTTTCTCAAAATTATATGCATCTACCTAGTGAATTACATCCCATAGCACTGAGTAATTGGAATACTCATTAGTGAATGATGTTGGATCAAATATGCTATCTTTGTATTTGGTCGAGTCCTTAATCAAGAATTTATATGGTGGTAGGGATCCTATAAATGTCTTAAATGAAGAGGCCATATTCAGCTCACTAATATGAGAGTTATGGTTCTTCAATTTAGTGTCTTGACTCTTCTTTATGCACTTGAAAATTTAGATATAGGTAGCTAGTTCTGGTTCTCAAGGATGCAAGTGAGCTCAAAGTTGTTTGTGATCAATGAGCATGAAATTTTTTTCAATTCATTGATATATATTTTTGCATTTAATTCTATTTTGTGCATCATTAATGTTCAAAATATCTAAACTTGCTTCATTTATTTAATTCAAAATTTTCCACTTGATTTTAATAGGTATGCCACATGGACATTATAGACATTCAAAAGAATTACACACCATTATCTTTTTCCAAGTGTCTTCATGTCATTCTTTTTGCTTTCACTGAGCCATGCCATAGAGGACTTAGATAGTTGGGAGTTAGATATTACATTAAAACCTAGTTAGTTTGAATTCTTGTGAAGTGAACACATCTCCCAAAAAAAATTCTAAATACCTATGGTAGGAATATTTTGAAAAGGATGCAAGGCTTTTACTTTTTTGAATGCTAATATCTAAATCAAAAGTTTCAAAAACTTTCACCAAAAATGTTTACTGAAGACTAAATGTTGGCCAACACATTACAAAACAAAAGTTATAAATATCATATTCTAAACATTTTATTCAATTATCTTTGTTGAACACTTTCCTTGAGAACCAAATGTTGAATAGTGAATTCTATATATTAAATTCCAAATACAAAATGTCAACCATTTTTTCCAAAGGATTTTTTCAAACAACAAAAGTTTTAAAGAACAAAGGCCTGAGGAGTAAACTTGTGATGAACCTAAATGTCAAAGACCAGATGTTACATGGTAAATAAATTTTTGAAAAATTAATCTACAAAGAAGTTCCAAATAAAACTTGAAAAAAAACATTTGAATAAAATTTTTGAAGAATATTTTTATTGAAGATTAACAAGGTACAAAAGCTCAAAGAATGATGAAGATCAACTTTCAAAGAAAAGTTTTGAAGACCAATTTCTTTGAAGGGTGAGACTATAAAAATTATGCATGTTTAGAAAACTTATGTTCATGAAAAAACTTTCAAAGAATATTAACTAGGTATCCCAAATAAGCAAAACATGTATATCTATGTTTACCAAATAGTGGAGTAGGGTGCAACATATAAAGCTATTATGAAAAGAAGATTTTCAAAATAAGACTAGACCTTTCAGAATACAGTGGGTCCTTATTCAAAAAAATAATGGGGGTATGTTGAGTATAACACAATGATTTACATAGACTGAGTTTAAATTAGTAGTAGTCGATAATAAATCTGACTAGTGCATAATGATCAATATTAAGATATAACAATGATAAATATGTGATCTAGAGTTTATAAATATGTAACCTGGTAATCATAACTATGTATATGATTCCTTGAAATTGTCAAATATATCAAATGAATAATCCATGTATACATGTATATACCCCTAGTGGGTAGATAATAGAAAATATGGATCTATGTAGTGGACCTAAGTCCTGTAAATAGTTGAAAAAACACTACAAGAAAAAGTGAATCATGTATGTATGATAAAAAATGACTAAACTAAGATATCTATCATATGTAGTGCCTAAAAAATATAAAAATGTAAACATGGCAGTGCATACGATCTATAATTTATATTTTTTGAGTAAATATTTGAATGTTTTTGTGTTTTAGCATGTTATATTACTTTAGTATTTTATAGATATAAGTTATATACAAGTAACATGAGAAAATGAAAATATATAAAAATATCAAGAGTGAATGAGGAAATGTGCAAGTAGGGAGTAACATATTAACTGATGAGTCTCATCGGAGACTCATAATCAATGTGTCCTATGTCAAATAAAGGAACAATAATCATGTGTGTTATGTGAAAAGGTAATTGATGTTCCATAACCTATTTTACTGAGTCATCTATTTTTGGCACTGCATATGGAGTGGTGTTAGGAATATATGAAGCTGAATAGGGTGTCTTATAAATTGTAAGGGTCTTAATATCCCATCTGGTAGAAGATGTTATAGCTAATAATGGTGCCTTGTGTTAAGAACCTTGAGAACTCAATAACACTAATCTAAAAAGAAAATGGGTATAGGGAGGCCCTACAAAATTTGAAACATATCTCTAATATAGGGGTCTTTATAATAAGGGTATTTATAGAATAATATGCTACATGCTAACATTATAGGATTATACCACACATGCACTGGTCGATTGATTAGACTCTATAGTGTATTGATCATAACTATGCTTGAAATTATAAGTAGTAGATGTGGTGTTACCAACTATGGGATAGGTAAAAGATACTCATATGAAAAACCCTCAAATATGACCACCTAATTAACATATATATACTTGAGGCATCTATGCATGGTGGATGGAATGGATTGAAGATATTGTATCCATGGCCTACCTAATAACATGTCAAATGTGCCTACACTAGGTACTAATAAGAATATATTGTCTATATGTGATAGTCCAACCTGTAGTGGAATTATAATCTCCCTAATGGAGCTTTGAACATGTCCAATAAAACCATAGATAACTATGCCAATCAAAGAAATGTCCTGCTTTGAATAACAAAAATGCCTTAGAAGTGTGATAGTGCACATGTTAATATTTGACCCATTATCAATCATAACACTCTAAATAGTTTGATGATTGATGTAGGCTCATACTATGAGTACATACAAATATAAATCACCATTGACAATATCCTTCTCTAATAAAGTGATGAGTGATCTAGATGGAACTATATCATGATACATATAAATGTTATTATATAGGGGTTGTGCATCCTCTGTAGTAGTGTGATATGATGCCAATGATAGATGTGCCTGATAGGCATAGTGAACACCTAAAGTTCTCCCTATCTCATTAATTGTATGCTTTGCAAATGGATCCAAAAATATTTTCAATGCCTCAGCTTCTATTTTTTGAAATTTGGGTGCCTCTATGGGTGTGCCCACATCAATTATGTTGGCCTCTATCAGATCTTATATCTTATGTTTCAAGCTGATGCATCTATTTTTAGTATGGCCTGGTACCTTATCATAGTTTTAGAATACATTATAATCATATCTATTTAGAAGAGGTCATGTCGTATCAACCTCTTTGATGGGAAGGAGAGATATGACATTTCATTCCAAGAGTTTTTTTAAAACATGTGCTAGGATTATGGAAGATTGGTTAAAATGCTTCATGGAAGAGGTGATAAAACCAAGCAAGGAGGTGGTTCTCAAGCTACATTAATTATGGTGTTTTGATCACTCTTATTTGTAATGGCCCTTACTTTATATGGAGGTTTATTATAACTCTTTGTGTTTGACTTTTATCCAACCATGTAATTTAATTTTACCATGGAGATAAGCTTGAATTCCCTTTCTTTCATAGTGTGGCATAAAATTATGAATGTTAGAAATTTATTGAAAAAGATAGCTTCATGTAGTACTAATCCTAAAATTTATTTAAATATTTCTTGGAGCTCTCCATCTACCATTGGGCTAGTCATATTTTCTAATATAGTTTTATATTTCAAGACATATTTTTCAATAGGTTCATTTTATTTTTACTTCAATTGTGCCACTTGAGCATATGAAATATTATCACTAATTTTAATTGAAAAGTGTGCTAAAAACATATCTTCCAATGAATTAAATGTGGTGATGTATTGATTTAGAATATTATATAACCATTATAAGGCATAGTCCTTTAATCTATGTGGGAATAACTTAGTAAGGATCCAATCATTAGACACATAGTCCAAACATGCTACATGAAATACTCATAGATGGTGCTCTAGGTCACCCTTACCATCACACAAATTAATCTTAGGTGACATAAATATCGATGGAAAAGTATGTGTTGTGAAAAAGGTATATGCAAAATAACATGATAACCCAAGACATGTGATGGCCTAGTAGCACCTTTCTCAAGCTATGACACCTTAACCTATAGAGAATTAATGTCATCCATAAGGGATTGTACAAATGGTGAGGAGAAACTATCCATAAGGTGATTCCATTCTAGAAGGTTTTTGAGTTAAAATAGGTTATTTTACAAGATAAGTTACCTCCATAGTAGGTGTAACAATCTTTTTATTTAGGGGAGTAGAAGATTGACTGTCATTTGATTTGTTCTTTATTTCCATTATGGATTGCAAAATCTATGCATGATCATGGGGATATTACTAAAGTTTGTCTCTAAAAATATATAAAATCTCATCCTTATTGACAATAAGTTTTTCATTTTCAATTATGGGGAGAGTGTCCTAATTCCCATCTTGTGTATTATTTTTATTTTTATTACTACTTGTAGGTGCACTTTGTTATGATTTATTATTTTGATATATAACATTGCTTTCCACAAATTGAATAGGTAAGGATGCATATATGTGACTGACACTAGTTTTACTTGGGGGATTTTGTCTTTTAATATTATTTTCCAATGTTGTAATATTTTCCTACAATAGTTGGTTTTGATTTTGTAATTTTGAAATGAGCCTACTCATATTGATAATTTGATTCTTTGGAGTCTCACAAGTATAAGCCCTAGTTAAATTTTATTGAAAATATAGGCACACACCCTATAGAGAAGAGGTGGAGGTATTGCTAGGCTTAGTATGGTAATTAGTAATAATAATATAGGTTTAATCATTTCATTGGGGAGTGATAACATGGACCTAGTTAGAAGGAAAGTAGTTACCACCCTCATGGAGATAAGGAGGAGAAAGAGATTATTTCATGTGTGTAAGATATGATGTTGAAACTTGAATCATGTTTTTTAGGGTATTAAATTTATGAAAAAATCCAATAAACTATATTGTAATTGATTCTTTATGTATGCAAAGATTTTATTCTTAATCAAATTCCATATAAGAGAATAATAACATGCTAGAGGTAGAATGAAATATGACATACATTTTAACTAATATTAAGAATCATGCAAATGTGTGTTTATGCCAAATTTGAATTCATTACAAATGAAAGGAAACAAACATTCAAAAGAAGTTATAAAACTTTGAATTAAAAAGTGATAAATTTCATTTATTATTATTATCATGATTATATGAGATAAAAATAAAAAATATAGGGATCTAAAATCTAAGTGTGTGTCTTATAAGATTGGAAACATAAACCCTAAGGCTATCTAGGGTTAGGGTTTGTGAAATATTTTAAATAAGTTAGGTTCACCAAATGATTTAACTTTTTAGATTTTGTGGAATTGAAGCCCTAGGTTATTAAAGGGTCTAAATATAGTAAATAATGGTAGAAATATGCAATAAATACAACCACTAATTTGTAATAGAATTGATATAGTTTGACCTTTATTAAAATAGTAATAAATGATATAAATAAATACTTATCTACAAATTGATTGAGATAGGATATATAGAGGATATAAATTGATATAGGGACTAATCTAAGTGTCAAAAATAATATCCAATTATCAAAAACCTTCATGTATAGTAGTGCCATAATTGGATAGTAGCACCAATGCTGATAATGTTCTTATTTTGGAACTAGTTTCCTCTATGTCAAACTATTTTTAGATTCTAAGTACACCTATGTCTGAGTTTACCAAGACTATTTTTATGCGCATGAGTTATCAATCCTTGTTGATGACCTATTTTAATTGATTTTGTAAGCAAACCCAAACCTCCATGTTGTTAGGGAAACCAACTAGCATAAGTATCAAAGTGTGATGTTAGTGGGATAGGTTAGACATCCTAAACACCCTGTTACGATGATAGTTTACTACATATCAATACTCTAAGGAAGGATCAAGATAGATGTATTTCTACCCACTAAGTGTTGATGTAAGTGCAAGTGAAACTAGTATGAATTATAGATTGAGTGCCTTGAGTGTGCTTGAGAATATAAATCTAAGTAATTTGATCTTTGAAATTTTATATATGGTTGTATGCATAGTTAGGGTAGAATATGTATTGATAACATTGATTGTGCACAACTTATTCTGAGTTTGTTTGTGTAATTTGCATCTGATTTCCATCAAATGGATAAATGGATAAAAGACATGTATATATACTATTTTGGTTCTTGTATTGATCTTAAAAGATGTCGATATTGACCTTAGGTGGTTTTTATTTAAAAATATATTCATTAGTAATAAAAGGTGGGAAAAGGACAATAACACTCAAATTGGGACACTAACACCATAGGGTGCTACTATCCAAATTATAGTGATAGTGGCTAGGTGCCAAAACCTAAGGCACTATGGGATAGGATGTTGAAGTGAAGGTCTAGAACTACATTAGGGATGCTTAGGGATGCATGTATCCTACACAAGTACTAGATAAGTGCCTAAATAGGCCCTAAGATAGGTCTAGGGCTAAGTTAGGGATTTTTGGTCTCAAGTAACACTCTTATCACAATGTCATTTTTAGATGGCTAATATTAATTTATGAACTACATTAGCTCTAACTAAAATAATATCAACCTGAATAAATATTTTTAACCAAGTTACATATTTTATGTCAATGTTGGTGGTGCCACAGACATTAGATATCTGATATCTAGAGGAAAGAATCCATTGGAGTTATAAAAATATATAATTAGTATAAATTTAAGTGTGGTGGGATAAATTACTCACACATTTTTTAATCTAAATTAAAAATAGCTATTTATTTTTTACCAAAATTAAAAGTAACTTTTTGAGCATAAAAAGAAGAATTTTATGTAACATTTGCATAATAAATGTGGTTGTGGATCCTAACACAATAAAATACATATATAAATATGTAAAATTTCCATTAAGAAACAAATTGAATGGACTAGGAATAAATTAACAACCTTAGAAGACATTGAATAACCTTGAATTTAGGTGATTGATTACTAGTTTGAAACCAAACTCGATTATTTATTGATATTTGGGACCACCAAAGTTGGAAAAGATTTGATGAAAATAAATATAGATTTATAAAAAGGGAATGAGGAATGTTCTTTAAAATATATTCAATTCTTATCCATAATATATTTATATAAAAAAGGTTGATAAGGAACAAAATAATTTCCTTTAGGGGATAGGCACCTTAGGTATGGCATACGAAAAAAGAGGATCCCCATAAGATGTGACTTATTATATTAATATTTATAAGTGGTTGGTGGAATTAAAATAATATGTAATGGGAAACTAGGGTATATATAATAGTTAATATAAAATATCTAATAAATATAAGAGAAATAGCAAAAAGGTAATGAATAAATGACGAACAAAGAGAGAAGGAAATAAATAAATGAGCAAAAAAATTAGAAAATGGAGTATTAAATAATTAAAAAGGCATGAAATACAAGAGATAATGATGTTGGGAATGGGTAATATAGAATATGTCACAAAATCCTCTATTGGTGATTATCTCCACATTGCAAATCTAGACACTAATTCAACTAAAACCAATCAATTAGCATTTATAATAATATAAGGCATATAGGAAATTAGGGAAATAAAGATATGTCTTACACCCTAAAATTTTATGGATGAGATGAAAAATGGACTACTTTACTCATCTACATTTGTGGCACACTGGAATTACTCAAAACCTAAGGAATAAAAGCATAGTTGTTGATGGTAGATACCAAAAAAAGTGGACAAGATATAAGTTATATTACTTATAGAAATAGATAGATAAGATATAGAAATAAATAAAAACATAGAATAGATATAAGTATATTTAGATACATGCAAGAAAGTAAAGATAATTTCAAATATATAAAAAAATAAATGAGGAGAATATAAATGAAAAAAAATAATTAGGAAGAGAGGGATTAATTAACCATATTAATACAAAATAAGAGTATGTATAGGTAGGTGACAAATAAGAAGAGATATGAAGTGATACCCCACTTAAAAACCCCAAATAGAAGAGATCACAAAATTAAATGAACCCTTTGGACCAAACACCATAACCCATGCCACTTCACATCCATGTAGAACAACCATTTATGAAAATCTAAGAGATACATATAGGAGATGATATAGAGAGTAGTTACAATCAATTCAAAAAAGAAGTTGAGAGTAAAAGAGAGTTATTACCATGTAAATATATTTAAAAATAGATATTTTAAATAAGTAAATAGAGATAAAGGTATAAGGATAACATTAATAAGGCAAAAAATATGTAACTAATATAGAAGTTTAAGTAGTACTTAAATAACAAGTAGATCAAGAAATTAGAGCAAAAACAGTTTAAGCACATAGTAAAACACTCCAAAAGTGACGCATAACAAAGTGAAACTTTCTCTTTTCATTAAATTAAAAAATGATACAAAGGAAAACTTAATTCTACTAAACTCATTCTATAAAATTCCTAATATTTTAGATGAGAAAGTGATGTTCTTTAATTTTGTGGGATCGCTAAGAGATGACACACTAAAATTATATGTAAATACAAAGATAGGACATAAGGATTCCTATGTATATATGAAAAAGGAATTTAAATGATATTTTAATAACCTTAATATCAATACAAAAAATTTATTAAAATGAGATAAATACCACAAAAGGTGAATAAAATAATAAAAGACTATGATTGTTGATTTAAAGTGATAGTGCATAAATTATAAGAAAGTCTAAATGAAAAATAGTGAATATAATCATTTATTTCTAGATTAGTATTTTATTTAAGAGCCAACATGGATGAGAATATTTTTATACATTTTTGGAAACCTTAGAGATTAATTTAATACTATAAATATAATCATGGAGTAGAGAAACAAACACTTCACTTAAATAAAGTATGGAGAGGTAACAAAAAAAACTAGCATAATCAAAGTTAAAATAATAAATAAAAATGAAATGAATGAAGATAAGACACTACAATAAATAAATAATACTTCATGACCACAAATATGGTGCATTAATTATTGCATAGAATCACACTCTAAGAAAGAATGCTCACATTAAGAGAAGGATAAAATGGTAGCAATGATTAAAAGATCACAAACTCTAATTGATATGACACTAAATATTCAAAAACCCATATACATGGATAGAATATATTCCATAATATGGTGGATGTATGATTGGCATCTAAAACATTTATGCCCCATGATGGAAGTAGCACTGCCTATAAATAAACTAATGTAGTATACTATATGTATATCATTTAATCATCACAACAATATGTCCTAGCCATTATGTGATATTAAATCCCAATGATATAAATAAAATATGAGATACAATGGTTTAGTATATGAAACCATGGCCAAAAATAATGGTTAATCCAAGTATATCATAACCTGAACCATAATACTAGATTTCCTAAACAATGTAAAACGTTTCACCTCAGAATCAACAAAACCAATGATATAATAATAATCATGGTTGGTATGGGATGGGGTCAAAATAGAAATAGAGGAGTATAACACAAAGGAAGATTTAATATTAATAAGTAATATGATATAATAAAGGATAAAAATAAGGGTATGGCCAAGAGCAACCTCCACCAATATGTCATAAATGTAGAAAACAAGGACATATTACAGGATTGTGATGAAAAACAACAAATGGAGTGTGGATTCTATCAAGATAAAGGAACACATGACTCATTTTGATTTCCTAAATAGGATCAATACTGATCCAAAACTTGAAAGATTTGGTTGAAAGATAATTCAAGAAATAAGAATAAAACAATTCAAATAATTCTATCTCTGAGAAGAGATGTTTTATTGATCAAATTTGCAAACCCAAACATATGCTTATCTCTTAGAAGAGATGTCTGATTTCCATTTTGGGTTACATATTCATTTATACATGTTTTTAAGGTGTGGGGAAGATGTGGAAGGTCACTAATATTGAGGGAGATGAATTGGTTTGACTTCCATGATTTACAATAATACATAATTCGAGGAATTACTATTTTTAGAAACTTACTATTTTTAGACTGCACTACTAAAATTAAAATTTAAAGCACTTCCATTGGGTTTTCAGGGGTCAAACTTCATTGATCAGAGATCTATGCCATATCACAATTTTCCCCTCATTATTATCTTTCCAACGGTTCAAATGGTGAGTCAATTGGAGCTACGGTGCAAAAGTTATGGCTCCCAGAAGTTCCATCATCAATTGGGGTGGACCCATCACCCAAATTGTCACCTGAATTATTGCCCAGATCAAATACTAAAAAAATGGGTAGATTTGGAAAAATCACCACCATAAAATGGTTCTAAACATGTAAAGAAAGTTACAAATACATTATAAACCAAATGAAAGTGTAATGAAGTAAGACATAATGATGAGGACATCAAAGTTGATGATGGGGGAGAATGTTCACATAAGATGGTATCTCTATCTAATAAGATAAAAGAGTGTAAAACACTATGAAGGAATATCAAAATAACCTAATAAAAATCAACACTAAATAAACCAAAATGAGGAGTGGTAATGACTACTTTAGTAGGGATACCACTATAAAAGGAAAAGATAAATTAGTTGAATTAGAAGATGATAGTGACATAGACTACCCTAATATTTATAGACATAATAAGATAGTATAAAAAAATAAAAAAAATATCATTAAAAAATGACAAGATAAGGAAAATAAAAATTAACATACTTTGATGATTTTTTTTTGAAACATATGTTAAAATTATCCAATAAATAATATTTTTTAAATAAATCAAACAAATTTTCAAATATTGGAATAAAAAAGAGCGAATACACTGAGTAACAAGAGTATAAAATAATGAACAAAAACATCAAATAAATATATTTAAAAAAGACCAAAAATGGAAAAAGATAGTTATCATACTAGATGAAAAAATTAAATGAATATAAATATAAAAACATTACTAAATTATGGGTTAAATATGAATTTACTTCCAATAAGCACATGTGAGTTCCATATAAAAACACATCTATTCAAATCAAAATAAAATATTACAATGGTAGACGAGACTCCATAATCATTGATGTTAAGTATGATTCTAATATGGGTACTTGATTATTAATGTTATAATTATTTAATTTGGTGTTTTATTAGTTTTTAAATTAAATTTAATTTATTTATGTCCTATATTAATTGTTTGATCAATTTTAGACACTTTATGGGAACTTCCTAGAAAAAAGCTAGAAGTACTAGTTAGAATGTAGTTCATTGAATGTATACTTAACTAGGTTTGAATTGTTATCCATTCATCCCTAAGAGATAGGACATACTTTATAATATTATTTAATGAAATTACTTTTATCTTAATTCAATTCCTATTTTATAGGGATTTTAGGCACCTAGCTTGACTAGGTTTCATAAATTACTTGTTGAATAATGATTCTTGCATGTTGACCTTATCTTGTTAATAAGTCAACATAAAAAATTTAGTCTAATTTCAATTGTATTTGAGTCTATTTTTATATTAATTATTTTTTAATTAATTTTCTTAACTTATTTTTTACTTTCTTCTTAATTTAGACATAACTTGGCATGCAAATTATCTTGTAATAGACTTGTTTTAGCTTGATTTATTAGTAAATAATTATCTACAAGGAAGTGTGGTACATTAATACAATTAATTTTTTTTTATGTTTAATATTTTATTTTATTTCAAGTGTATATTAAATATTACCAAAAAACTTATGTTTTCATATTTGAAGTTATTCAGTATAGGTTTTGGTCGATAATCTCACAACACAACTAGTTTAATATATAGTAATTTTGGGATAGATTACTTGATACATAGATTCAATTTGATATCAAATCAAATATTATGTTAACTCCATCCATAAATTCAAAACCTTCCTATGGTATCATATCCTCATTCAATAAATTTTTATAAGGGTTTCAAGGCATTATCAGAAGAATCAATAGATTTAGTGAATTAGGCTTTCATGAATATTCTTATTTTCAAAGGTGAAAACTTTGAATATTTGATAGATAATTTGAATATAATTGTTATATGAAAATGATTTTGGCTGAATTTTATACATGGTTACACACCATCTCATGATTTGAACACCTTGACACAAGATTTTGTTTTAAAAAAATGAAGATAAGGCATATGCACAAGATTTCTTCTATCTCAAGAGTGACATAGACCCAAATATCTATCCAAGAATTGAAGGATGCAAGAATGGCAATGAGACATGAAATATCTTGGAAAAATAATATCAATGATATAATAAGGTAAGATAGTAAAACTCTAAACTCTTGAAATAAATTATGAAAATTTGAGAATGTTAGATAATGAGGGAGTTAGAGAATATTGCATAAGGATAAATGACTTAGTGTATATAATGTGAGTTTATGGATAAACTATTTAATATAGTGTTATAGTAATGAAAATTTGATATATTTAAGTCAAATATGGTTACATATGATAATAAATATTGAGGAGTGTAAGGACATGAAAACTATAAGT
This sequence comes from Torreya grandis, assembly GCA_037957365.1. Lineage (NCBI taxonomy): Eukaryota > Viridiplantae > Streptophyta > Pinopsida > Cupressales > Taxaceae > Torreya > Torreya grandis. Next base: position 773,676 of record JARHVA010001171.1, read on the forward strand.
GTTGATGAGTTAGTGGGTTGTCTCTTTTAACATGAGGATAAGATGAGACTATATATACGATATCAAGAACATGAACTTGAAACCAAGGCCAAGGTTTCAAATATCAAAGAGAATTTCATAAAACTCAAATTTAATGGTAAAATATGAATCTAAATTCATAGGTAAGAGAAATAAATAACTTAATTTTCATTATTACAAAAAAACTAGGACATATGATAAAATATTGTAGGACACTTACAACTAAGAATAAAGCTAAACTAGAGAGTGAAAATAAAGATTTTCAAGATTAACAAAGTGAGGTTCAAAATAACTTAGATTATTATCTCACATGTAATGTGGGAATATATGAATTATATAATTGATGGTTTCTTTATTCAAATTTTTGAAATAACATGACAAGTCACACAAATAGTTTCAACAAGTTAGATGATTCATTCAAAAGCTAAGTTTAAATGGGATATGGAAATTCCATCGAAGTTTAAGGAAATGAAAAGATAAAATTCACCAAAATTAAATTTAAGGGTGAAATAAATGATTTGAATTTGTCTCCAAATATGTATCCTAATATTATTGATCATAATTTCACTAGTTATAGCGAGGAAAGTAAAATATACAAGTGTTATAATCCTACTAGTAAATCCACAACTCTTTCTAGTGATTGTATTTTTGTAAATGAGGTTTATGATGGTTATGATCATTTATTTATATAGGTATTAACTGGATGGGGGGAACCTAATGATTTTTATTTTTATGTATTACAAAGTTATACACATGTTTATAATTCAATATAGAATAATACTAGCTCTTTGCAAGAGACTAGTCATGCATCTTCATCAACTCCAAGTAAGAACAAGAAGTTGTTGAATACATTTACCAAAAAAAAAATGTTAAATAAATTTTTTTATATTATGATTAAAATATTAAACATTAGGAATTTAATTTTTTTATAATGCTTATGATGAAAATAGTATGTTTGCATTATCAATTGTGGCTAGTGACCCTAAAAGTTATTTAAAGGCAAGTAAAATGGGAAATGGGTTGATGTTATAATATTAAAGGTGGATTAAATTAATCTAAATGATAGATTAAATTTACTTTAGACTTAATTTATTGAATATTTAATTGGAACCAAGTGGTTATATAATACCAAAATTAAGAATGATGAAATAATTGACAAGCTAAATGCTAGAGTAGTTGAAAAAGGATTTGCACAAACATATGGAGTTAACTATGAGGAAACCTATGCACCCATGACATGTAAAGATGCCAAAAGACTAATTATTACTATATATTATTATAAATTATGGAAACATATCAAATTTATGACAAAAGTGCATTCCTAAATGGAGTGATTGAAAAATAAATATATGTGGGGTAACCATAAGATTTTGAGGTAAAGGGTAAATAATTTTGGGCATATCAATTAAAAGAAAGCTCTTTATGATATTAATAAATGTCCAAGAGATTATTAATAATATTTTATATATTTTTATTATATAAATTATTTATAATAAATTAAAAATGAACCAACTCTTTACATACAAGCATCTAGTTCTAATATTTAATGTTTGTCTCTATGTACAGATGACTTGATATTTATAGGTAGCTTTATGAAGATGTCAAATAGTTTCAAAGAAGATATTAAATTATTTTTTAATATGAATAATATTTTACATATTAATTAATTTCATGGAATGTAAGTTTATCAAAAAATATAGGTATTCATTTATCAATCCAAATATGTCTAAGACATGTTAAATAAGTACAATCTTGAAGACTTAAATATCACAAACACTCTAATTGTAAGAGGATAAAATATTATGAGAGAGGTTTGAATTAATTATTATAATTAAAATAAATTTAGAGTCATTGTGGAGATTTTATGTCTCTCACTATCAAATACCTGATATTAGTTATGAGGTTTCACTAGTTTCATATTTATGGGCAAACCATCACTCAAACATTTACAAACAATGAAGATATTGTTCAGTTATGTAATATGTAATTATAATAATGTTATTAATTTAAAACTATAAATTTAATTGTCTAATTAAATACACACATTTATAATGGGGAGGATCTCTTAGTAAAATGTATTCAATTTTAGGTTATTGCTTCACAATAGGAATTGGGTTGACTTCTTGATCTTCAAAAAAATAAGCTACAATTACATTATCCTCTACTAAAGTTGAATATACAAACCTTATATTATATTTCACAAAATTATTATGGATTAAAACATTCTTATTTGATTTCATATAGGCTTAACATGAACCAACACACATTTTTTGTGCTAATAATGGGGCAATACAATTGCTTAAGAATCTAGCTTTCCATGCTATAACCAAGCACATTAAATTCAAACACCATTTTATCAGATACTTAATAAATGATTAAAAATAATAATTTATTATATGATAACTAAATATTAATTTTTTGATATTCTCACAAAGGGAAAACATAATCATATTCATGGAAGACTCGAGGAGGATAATAAGCATCTCTCTTTTTTGCTTCAAAGAGGGGTAAGTTGAGTATGATGCCAATATGAGAAATTGATTATTAATTACATGTTTATTTTATTTGGGTTTTATTATTTTATGAAGGTTATTTAATATATTTATGTCTTAAATTATCTGTTTTGTCAATTTTAGACACCTTTTAGGAACTTTCTAAAAATAGGCTAGAAGTGCCAATTAGAATGTAGTTCACTGAATGTGTACTTCATTGAACATGAAATATTATTCATTAATCCCCAAGAGGTGGGTAATTTTTTTTATTTTTATATATCTGAAATAAATTTTATTTTAATTCAATTCCTATTTTATACAGATTTTGGGTGCCTAGCCTCTCTAGGTTGCATGAGTTGTTTACTTGTTGAACAAGGCTTTTTACATGTTGAACTTATCTTATTAATGTGTCAACCTATTTTTTTGAGTTTAATTTAAATTATATTTTAGTATATTTTATATAATTATATATTTTTATTAATTTTCTTAAATAGAAGGTCTTATTTTATTTCTCTACTTTATGATTAATCGAGGCATAACTTGTCGTGCAAGTTATCTTGTAATAGTCTTATTTTAACCATATTTATTTATAAAGAATGGTACACAAGGAAGTGTGGCACACTATTCCAATTTGTAAACATTTTTTTATTATTTAATATTTTATTTTATTTTAGTTGTATAGGAATTAATAATATCAAACATATGTTTTTAGATTTGAAATTATTTTGTATAGTTTTTAGTCGACAATCTCAATTACAACATAACTAGTTTAATAGTTAGTAATTATAGGATAGATTGGTTGATACATATATTAAATTTTAAATTAAATAAAATATATTTTAAATCCATCCATCATTACTAAACCTTGGATCCAATACAAACTTACTACCAAGAAGCACATGGGAGTTACTAAGAAAAACATATATATTCAAAGCAAAATAACATATTTCTATGGTAGACAATACTCCAAAATCATTGATAGGAACCCTTCATAACATAATGTAGAAAATAAATTTGAATTATATATCACCTTAGTATTTCACATTATAAAATGCATATCATGGATGTACCTTTATCTTCTAGACCTTTCCATTGCTAAAAGGATCACATCTACTATCTTTATGTGCTTATTGATTATCTTTTGTTTTAACCATATGTTATTTTAATAATCAAATATTTTATTATTTTTCATAATTATATAAACTTAATTATCTTATATCTATAATGTCTAGAGGTGTACTGATTTTTTAGCTTCCTAGACACTTGCATCCCACTCAAATGCCTACATTAATATGTCATGTGCTAACACAATTGTTCAATGTCATAACATCATCAAATTTATAATTATAACATGTCCTTATAATCACTCTAAGTGATTTAACATGATATATTTCCATATATGTATGATCAATACTCATTCATTAACCACCTAGTAATTTTATACCTCTCAAAAGATGACTTACTAGAAGCATTCAATTAAGCATTCAGGTGATCACAATGTCCCTATTATTTTATATTTAAATATCATTCATAGGGAAAAATCATCTATAGGTCTGAAGTACTAAAGGAGTAGACCATGATTCCTATTTTCTAAGTTAAAATCAAGGTCATTTTTATACTTGCTTTCCACATATTTCACCTTTTTGCACACACAAGCCAACACATTAGGGGACAAGTAAATTAGTCTAATGCCCTATTTGGAGTAGTGGATATATATGTAGTACCCATTGAAATATTGGTATTTGGGGTTATATCGACACTATGATCCCACTAACCCATTTTTCCCAAGGTCGCTATGAAGATGAAGATCTAGGGTTTTAATGATTTTACAAGAATGATAACCAATGATCTAGTTCTGAATCCTCTAGAATGAAGGTGACCCAAAACCCAAAATATTATAGGTAGTCACATCTATATCCAATAGGTATTCCATATTAGACACATATGTCCAAGTCAAACAAAAGTGTTGATGTAACTATCTGAGGTTGATGCAAGTGTCTTAGGCCATAAAGGTCAAATTTCTAGAATTTGATGACTATCTAGAATACATATCCAGTCTATTTATATATTTTTACACATCATATATACATGTTCATACAAAACCAACTAGGTAATCTTTTTTCCCATTTATTTCAATATCAATCACTAGTTGTACTTACCATATTTAGCCTATCTCATTACTTAAATTTAGAATATCAATTATTTAATTTTAAAATTAATTTAATTGTTATAGATCCATTTATCACCCTTATTCTTATTAATTTATATATTATTCATCTTATACTATATTGAACCATCTCAATTTAGGGTTAAATATTTGGTGAACACAACCTATGTAACTTTCTATACAACTCTTAGTGTGCTCTAGGTTTTTTATAATTTTGATGATCTCTCAATTGTTAATTTTTTTTTTAAATAGTAATTTTTTTTCCTAAAATCATTTTTAATAAGGATTAAAAATAACTTATTCCTCCTCATAACCTTGAGGAGGATGATAACTACCATCAATCTAACCAGGTCCATGTTATCATTCCTTTAAGGGATAATGTAGATGGTATATGTTTGCATGTTAAATCATATTTACCTAGAGTTTATGATTATGAATCCATAAAATATTAAATCACCACCATTATCAATTTAATGGAAGAGTTAAAAGTTATTTTAGAAGTGACATCATTTAAAAAATAGATAACATACATATATAATCCAAAATGTTGTAATGTTAATAATGTGTTTACATCTTCCTCACGAAATTCCATACACAACAAGGTCTCACTTAAAAAAATATATAAAATAACATACATCTAAAATAAGTGATTCTAACCTTATACCAAAGGGTATTAAGCAACCAAATGAAATCCTAACAGAAGTGCTTTGAAATAAAGTTATAAAATTACCTCCTTGACATCTTATTAGGAGATCCAAATACTATTTTTCATGTCATATAATGCATGGGAATCATAAAGATTATTATTTTAAATTTAATAAAAAATACAAATCCAATGATAGCATGAATTATATCAATGATACATCACTCAAGCAAAGAACTCAAATTATGAGTACCTCTCATAAAACACAAGTACCAAAATAATAAATATGGGTACCAAAGGATAATTTAGAAAAAAAATAGTTGAAAACACTATTTATAAAGGTTATAAAATTTTTTAATGATATATAATTACCAAAGTAACCAATGCTACTAAAACCACTAGACAATAAACCATGTGAGCTCTATTTGTCAATCAATCTCAAACAATAAGATGACACAATTCCAAATGTTAATGATAGTGGTGATACTATTCCTAATACATAACCAAGTACATATAAAAACAATGTAAACCATGTATTTTATGATGATCATAAGGTATTAACATCTGAGGTACACATAGATACAAATAATTCCATATTCAATAAAAATAAACTTTTAATAACGAAAATCTAATATATAGTGAAATTATTTATATACAGATGCTCGAAATGATATATCATAAGTTCAATAACAACCTAAGAAGATCAATATTTTATATTCTAATAACATATACTATCGGTATGATCGTGATGATACTAAGTATGCAATCTATGAATATGACACACACTATACAAGTCCTTCACAAAGACATATTATTGATGAGGTGATTGGGTTATAGTAGAACTTTTACCTATATTATCTCCTTGACATATATGTTGTTGGTTCCATGTTGGTACCCAACATCTCATTTATTTCTATATACACATATATTTCATGCATATTTTGAGTGTGATACAGGCATACAAAGATATATGATCTATGCACTTTTGGATGTTGGGCCTTCCATCTACTCACATCATATAGACATTGGAGCAATCCACCTTATTTGATAATGATACACCTAAGTTATATCATTCTATGTTTATTTCTCATTATCATGTTTAAGCTTATGTACTTATACATGCCTTTATGCATGCTTATATATTTATCAATGTACTTGACATGTTATATACTTAACATTTTTTACTAACATCTATATCCAAGGATTAGTATGTTATGCTTATGATGGTCGTTTATGTTCCATGATTATATTTTATACACTTATTTGAGTGTCTTGCCTTGATTCCTATTATCTTAATTATTTGAGGATTTGAATATGCTTCATTATTTATGACCCCCGTGGGTTTAAAAAGGGCCTTGTAAGAATTATATTTATTTCTTTTTTATTAAAATATATTAATCAAATAAAAAATGATTCACTTAACCATATGAGTTAAGTGGGGTCATTTGCACATTAAAAACTTCTAAAAACACTTCACTTAATTGATTTTTTTCTTTCTTATTGTCTAACAACACTTAATTGATTTTTTTCTTTTTTATTGTCTTAATATGTTTGTAGAAACATTCCTCTTAATTGATTTTTTTTTCTTTTTTGCTTGTCTGAATAATTTTTTTAATATATTTTAGTTTTATTTCTTCATATACCAATTTATTCCTTTTGGCATTCTCATTCTTTTCATGTGTTCTTTTACAAGTAATATTATTGAAATCTTGGCTTGGAAATGTATTTTTATAATTGCTAGTATGCATAAATTATAGCACCTCCTTCAATTGATCCTCTATAAAAGGTGATCCTTTTCTAAAACATTCTAAGTTTATTAATTCAAGTGCAAAGAAAATTTTGTGTATATTTATGTAGGTTCAAAAAATTATATGTATATTTATTTTGGTGCATAAAATTAATGATCCCAATTCGATATAGAGGGATTCACAAAACATGTAAGGTTATTTACAAATCCTAAACCAAATTCTATACTCTACCTCTACCTGTCAACTTTCTCACAAGATAACATGTCTTTTGTTCACTTGGTTATGCACTAAATAGTTTTAGCTCTAATTGTTCTTTGTCTTTGGGGGATTTTAATCTCTTTTCAATGTCTTGTGTCTACCTAAAATGTCCTAATGATAAAACTCAACTTGATTGCTCTTCTAAACATATTACTCCTTTATAATTCATTTAAGTATCCTTCAATATTTTTATCCTTTAAATATGGTGCATCTTATGAATAGGAAATCAATTCGAATATTGATTTCTTCTTTATCTCAATTTTCCCACTCCATGAAAACCAATCTCAAGTGACCTTACTTATAAAATCCTTTGGTCTGTATAGACCCTATTGGTTTCATACAAATATTTAGAAGTTTATTTTAACTCTCTCTCATGCACATATCTCTCTCATGTTCATATTGGGACCATGCATTTAAAAATACATTATTTTACTATATCCACAGCTGCCATTGTTTCTCACCATCCAAAGCTTCCTCATTCCATTTACACTCAGACAAGATTGAAATACCAACAAAATTATGACAAAAATTAATAAATATCCACTATCACTTTAAGTTGATGACATAAACTAGTTTAAGCAGATTTGAGAGCAATAATGATGTAGGGGCATCTTAATTAGAGTCCATTTTTGGTTTACTTAGGTGTCTAGGCATCTTAGAATCCTTAGTTATGTTTGTTTAATGCTAATGTTGAGTATATAAGAGGTTGATTGAAAATATAAAATATGTGGTTAAGTGTATTAAGTAATAATGCCTTTGTAAGACCAAATGAGGTAGTTTTCAAGAATGACTTAGAGACTTGCAAGAAGTAGTTAGGGTAGTTATTGGTGTTAAAAAGATTATATTTTTGGATTTTTGAGTAAGTCTTTTGATAATGTATTTGAAAATGTAAAATGGGAATTCTAACTAATAAATAGTAAATAGACGGTCTCAAATATTAATGAATAAACCCTATTTTCTATGCATATTCAAATGTTGATAGAATTGGTATTGATTTTTTTGTCCCAAAAATCTCATTACATCTAGAAACCTAAGGGAGACCCCATTTATTTTTTGGGGAAAAATCTTAACCATATAAAACCAATTTTTCCCAAGGTTCATTTTAAGAGGCCCTACTGGAAAACGTATTGGAAATATCTGGTGAATCTAGGAAAATTTGATTCATGGGCATGATGAATCCTCTGAGGGTGATGGAAAATAGTTAAACTGAATGGGTTAACCAAATGGTTCAAATGAATTTCTAAACTAAAAAACTAAATTGGATGACCAAGACAAATGTTTTGGGTGAATGCATGGAGCTGAATGGTTGAGCTAAATGGTTGAGTCAAGAAAGTAAGTTATTTAACTCAATCTCATGGCTCAACCATTCAACTCAGCTGCATAACTTAATTATTCAACTCAACAATTTGGCTGAGTCAAATGGCTAAGTTAATTTGCTAAGATGTGTAACTAAGTTGAATGGTTGAGCTATGTAGCTGATTTGAATGGCTGAGATGTATGACTGATCTCAATGGTTGAGTTGTATGGTTGGGTCATTTGACTATGTCATTAGGTTATGTTGTCCATCTGTATCATTTTGCTCAAGTGTTTAGCTCTACCATTTGTGAAGTGGTTTGGCTTGTTATTTTGTACTATCATTCATTTTCTTCATTCACTGCTATTATTCGATTTTATGCTTCTTTGATTATGGTTCTACTTGTTCCCTTGGTTGGTATAAGTCAGGCCCTTAGGGGATATACTATATATATCTACCAAATTTAAGTGAAATATTATATATCATTATAGAGAATTGGCGATATGACCCCCCAAATAAAATACTAATAAAATTTTGGTGATTTGGTCCCATCTATTGACCTTAAAAATTTGCCAAAACCAAATTCTTAAAAATGAAATATTCATGAAATAATGAATGTTCACCAATAAAAAAACCTTGATTTTTATTTTACCTCATATAATGTATGAATCTAGATGAAATTTTCACCATTGTAGATTATTTCATAGGTTTTTGGTCTCACAAGGCACCAAACTCCAAAATTCATGAAATATAAAACTCACCATGCACTTTACACGTTATCAAATGTGAAAAATTCATGGTGGGCTCTGAATCCCATCATGCACACATTTGGTGGAATATAGAACTTGGCATGTACATTGCATGTTTTCACATGTAAAGTGCATGATGGGGTTTAGATCTCATCGACTAAGCCACCCACCCATGGAAAGTGGCCCTACTTCAAGCAGGTCTAACTTCCAAGGTTTCACTTTTGCCTTTTCTTATGGGAGGTGAAGCCTAGAGTACACATTGCATGTTTTTACAATGTAAAAAGTGCACGTTGAGCTCTACTCCCCACCAAATCATTAACCCAACCATAGAAGGTGGCCCTAATCCAAGTAGGTCTAACCTCCACTCAACCCATCAAAACCTTCTTGTGGGAAGCAAATATTAAATTTCACATTGTACATTTGCATAAACATGTAAAGTGCATGATGAAACCAACCTTTCAATAAACCATTTCCATCCATAGAGAGTGGACCTAATTAAAACATGTCTAACCTCCACCACTAACCACCATTACTTACATTTAATGTAAGTTTTTCCTAAATAAAGCTAGGTCTATTCGTAAATTATTATCATTTGATTGTCTTTATAAGTATGTTTGGAGTTTTAGTCTATCATCTTTGTCATTTCAACCTTGAGCCACATCATCTACACTAAGCCACATTACTTTCACCCACCAAATAGTATTCCACTTTTGTTTTATTCCTTTATATCTCCATCTTTGAAGGTTTTTCCATTTCTTGAAAAATTTCCTTTTCAGTCCTACAGTTTCCTCATAGGTCTAGTTTTTTAGTAATTGATGAGTCATATTGAGTGAGTTTTTCATCTAGTGTATTGATTATTTCTTTAAGGATTAGACAATACATCTATGGCATACTAGATTTTTGAGGTAAGTATCCAAAAAATCTTCCCAAAGCTTCCTCTATTTTTTTTTCTAGGGATTTTGCATTCAAAATTAAGCCCTTTTCATTCCTAGAGCATATCCTTCCATTTGAAAAATACAAATATTCCCTCTAATATTCTTTCCTTCCTAGTGTCCTTATGAACACTAGACATGTTTAAAGCACCCTCGACCTTTGTAAAATCCTAGTGCACCATAGAGAGTGGATGTGCCTCAAGCACCTCCCACTTCCATCAAGAACCCAACATCTTTTTAGCACCATAAAGAGTAGACCTGTCTCAAGCACATCCCACCTCTGTTGGAGATTCATAAGCACCATGGAAATTAGGCATGTTGTAAACACCTCCAAGTTCCACCAAAAGGAATATGTTCTTCGTACACCTACAGTTTCTACCAACTTTCATAGTTTCTTACTTAGTTTATTTTTCTATAATCTCCTTACCTCTCGAAGAGATGAAGTTCAAATCTAAGGGTCCTAAAGTAGCTTATTGTCTAGAATCCAACCTTATGAAAATTAGTGATACAAATTTAGGTCATATTGACCTAGGAGACTTATAGGCCAAAATAGAGGAAGAATTCAAAAATGGTTCAATATAGAGTATTTATGACTCTAGATTTCCACAAGTTGTAGCTTTTCCCATAACTATTAAAAGTCCTAAATTGATCTTGATGATGGCCCAACACTATGACCTCAATAGAAGGTAATTTTATAATGATAAGGGAGAAAATATTCTAGATTTTGACTCCAACTACATCAAATTGGTGTATTCCATTCCTGAGTTCAAATTTTATCTAGATATAACTCCCCATAAATTTGCACAATTTTATGAGGAGAATAAAGGTGGATGCCAAAATATGACAATAAACAATGGCTCAAGACCCCTAAGTACTCCTCCACTAGATTGTCCAAGGCAATGTATAGGTCTAATTTTATAGAAGAGGTAGGAGATGTTATAACATTGATACATAGAGACACTAGTGGTCCTGATGCCTAGTGCTACAAATAGTGGATGTACGAGTATATTTGGACCATCTATGAGAATAAACAATATATACATAGGGAAAAATTAATCAATTATTCTCTCCATTAGTCGTTGTTAGAATTTTAAACCTCAAATAAATTTTACATGACTTCATATGTTGTTTATATTTTGGATAAGGGGAGATTATTCCCAAGTCTTAATGGTATTTTTGATGAAATAACAAGAGTGTACAACTACTACCCTGACTTTACCCTTCAAGCTAGTAAGCAATAATTCAAAAGATTTAATGATGTTTTCATCTACAAATCATCACCATGTTCAATCCATAACTTAAAAGGGAGAGGTTCTAAAGGGAGGCAAAAGATGAAATCACTAAATGGGTGTCATTCTTTATACAATCCCCACATATTCCTACATTAGGGCATCAGTTTTAGTGGTTGTCCCTTCACCTTCCCCCAGTACATAAGTGACAAATGGGCATTATTAGATTTGGTATAGTAGCTAGAAAAAACCCATAAGCTCCTCTTGGATATACACAAGTTAGGGATTTATTTCCCTATTTCTATTGGCCATTATACATGCCAAACTCTTCTAAAGGCTATAGGTAAAAAGGTAGAGATGAGCCAAGTAACATTAAGGACCCTAGAGTTTGGGCTATATTTTGACCCATATGGAAAAATCACTCATGCATTAGAGTTGGCATCATATAAACATGTTCCATCATATGAAAATTATTAGGAATATTATGATAACAAAAAGATGGTTAGAATAAGGGACTATTCATGAATGTCCATGTACCAAATAAAAAATTATGATCTGGCACCAATACCCAATGACTTTTAATATGATGTTTCAAAAGTGGATCCATTATACCTCACCCAAATCATTATGAAACCTATACCACCGGTTAGGTGGGTAGCTCCTGAGTTATTTTCTCTATTTGATATAACAACCCACATCATCAATATGACTATCAATTGGATAAAAAGTAAAGGAGTGCAAATTATAAGAGAAACCATAAAAGTTAAAGAAAAGCTCTTAAAATTAAAATTAGAAGGTATAATACCAATAGTAGAGGGCCTGAGTGAATTATCAATTAGAATTAAATTAAAAAATAAGATGAAGACAAATACAAAAACAAGGAAAGGAGACTTAAGCAAAGAAGGAGAAGCTACACATGAACCCATAGATCTTTCAATAAAAGAGACAACACCAACAACATAAGGATTTACTTCTTCAGATCTTATAACATTGGCTTCTATTTCCATTGTCTCCTCTTCTCTTACTTTTATAATATAGGAAGGTTCAACACTTCCACTAGATGCCTCTTCTTCCCAATCACATTAGGTTCCCATTACATCACAAGTTTCAACTCCTCTCCCTCTACTCGTCCCCACTTTTTCCACCACTACACCCACTTCAATAATGCAAGTGAAAATAACACAAACAAGTCTAAGGAGTACCCAGTGCCCCCCTATAGTGGGAGTATAGCTTTTTACTTTAATTTCCCTTCCTCCCACTTCTCCTTCCCTATTATATCCACTCCCAACTTCTATTCCATTCACAATTCCTTCCATTTCATCACCATTAATCCCCAACACCACTCAATAGTATATTGCCTCAAACTCAGTCATCTTGACTACCATCCCATAGGCCAATTTAACATTTAGAGTGAGTATTATTACCTCTTCATCTCAAACCACCATTATCACCTCGCCAACCTTGAGTGGCCCCACCCACCTAATTGACACATTTAGTACCTTAGCTTTCACCCTTCCACTGGTTCCTAAATTCACAATCCCTACTTCTATTTCTCCCACTTCTACCATTTCCAATACTTCATCCATACCATTAACTAAAATCAGATCAACCCAAACTCTTGGTGTAATAATGGGTTTGTAAAATATTAGTGATAATAAGCCTTCATAAACACCTCCTAAGCTGTCAATAATGTCATCTTCCCAAGAGGCCTCGTAGGTCACAGTGTTAGTTAATGTAGCTACATCAGCTGTAGATTATTTGGAGAATATGCCAAATACATAGAAGGCTACCCCTAGTTGGTTATCCCATTCAATGAGCAAAAAAGGGAAAACTATGATTTATCCCAAAAATTTGGACTTTGGTATGACCAAAGTCAAGTATAAATCAAAACCTACTCCCATGACCTTCTCAAGAACATTTAACGATGACAAGGAAGAGAGATATGTTGAGATTGTAGTTCCCCCACTAGATAAATCAAAAAAAGATCTTATGGTGGTGGATAATCAGGTCTCTCATATACACCTTAGTTGGAAGACAAGAGAAGGGCTCAAGCATGAGGTGTAGTCAAGTATCAACTCTCTCTTCCAAATAATTAACCATGATAAATCTACCAAGGATGAACTCAAAAGGAAGGTTGATTAGTTGTTCAAAGTAGTAAACCAATTAATAAATCTTGGTGAGACATCATAACAACCATAGGTAGTGATAATAATTAGTATGGATCAAGCTAAAATTGATTTGGTATGGGAGATATCTCACATGGGAAGGGATACAAGAGAATAGTCTAAGGAGCTAATTACAAGGGGTAATAATTCCCTCACAATAATGATGGAACATTGTGGTATCATCATAAAGAGAAAGTAAATTTTAAAACCATATATTAGTATCTATGAAGGAGAGGTCTAAACTTTGAACATGTATTATCCCAAGTTGATAGCCATAAAGTTAATTGATATGAATACCCTCATTGCTAAGAATATATTAAATAACTCTGTAGAGCATGAGGAATTACACAGGGCTACCCAATTCTAGATAAGGATATTGACTGAGTCTACTGAGCGAGCCAAGGAGGCTCATAATAAAGCTATTGATGTGTTGTATGAGATTGATGGTATGATGAATTTAATGGCATGCTAACCAATGGATGATGCTAATAATCTTGTATAGATAGAGCAGGTATAAGAACATTTTAAGTTAATAATTAAGGAGTTATCAAAAGACATAGTCTTTACCTTAAGTTTGATTCATAGTTTTATCAAATATTAGAAGGTAATTGATCAAATGAGAACCAAAATGTAAGATATCAATACTTTCTAAAGAGAATTATTTGATGTATAGGTAGACTACATAGCTTCTAACATTTATTCTTATGATCCAAATGAAAAGTGAATATAAGAAATATTTAAGGCCTTTGATGCATACTCAGATAAGCTACGAGTAAAAAATGAAAAGAAAGTTGAAGTTTTTTTGAAGACTGATTAATTTTTCCTCTCTTTCAAATATTTACAAATTTTGCTATCATGTGTATTTTCATTTTTTAAGACATTATAATTTTTAATTGCAAAGTGCAACTGTGTATTTTTTATAACTCTTTTGGAGAAACAAAAGACATGTATTTTTCACTTTATATCTTCTAAATATGGAAGTTATAAAAAGCAAGTTGCAAATTAAACTTTGTATTTTAATTGAGGTAAAATTAAAAGATGCAAAGTCATAACAACAAATTTCACACTCCCTTTTTGGTGAAAGTGATAAAGACTTGGATGTTGAAAAAGTCTCACTTTAGTTTTGCATGCTAGGGTTTGCATCAAAAGAAGTTTGAAAATTTATTTTTAATATTATCTTTTATTTAGGAAAAGATAAATTCCTTTTGGGTGTCTCTTCTTACATGGAGAGAGTTATTTTTAGTCACTATCTAAGGAGCCTTACATGAATATCTACAGTTACACCAAGATCACTTATAGATTAATGCCTCACTCATGCATGTAGCACAAGTACTCTCACGAGTCCAAATCACCAAAAATAGAGGAACTCACCCCCTTTACATGTGGTGTTTTAGTTTACATGATTTCTTTTACTGGGTGTTAAATTTTTGACAACTACATGTCTTCTAAGGCATATTTTATATAAATATAGGTAGACCCCATGGTCCAATGGTATCTTTTTGTAGTTAGTTATTTTTTTTACATTTTTAATGTATTTGCTACAATTTTTAGCCTTTAGAGAGAAATAAAGTTGAAAATTTTGCCTTTCTTATCATTGGAATCTTTGTGTTATGCAAGTTATCTGATTCTTTATGGAATTTTTGTCTTTGATTTTAGAGTTGAGAAAATTCATCTGTGGAATTTTACCCTTTTGATAGTATTTTTACAAATAAATATCTTTTTCCTTTTGTCAAAGAATAGCTAAAATATTACTTCTAATTTCCAAATTTGCATAAGTTTATGCTTAAAATAAACCAAATATATTTTCTTCCCTAATGTGCTTTCCAAGAAACAATCTAGATCCACTATATAAATTTGGTGTAATCACCATAATTTTAGTTATTTCTACAATTTCAATTTCTTTAAAACCCTTTTCCTATCAAAGCCCTAGTTTAGGATATGAGAGCACTAAAGAGCAAAATTCTTAAAATGATGATATTTCTATCATTTTGCATCATATTTTAGTGAAATGAAGATGACCTTCTCTAGAGATTAACCTCAAATTTATAAGGTCCCAAAACTTTGGATATTTTTCCATTATTTAATTAGGCACTTGCACAATAAGCTATAGAATCAAAACAGGTGCAATCTTATGTGATAATAATTTTTAGCATGCTCGATAGGATCCAAAAATTATACAAATATCAGTGTTATTATCATCAACCATTGTACAATTTTTTTGCAAATATGAAATCCCCTGGTGACTCCACTGACTTATAAACTCATGACCTCAAGGTGACATATGCCAAACAAACAAACAAGATCATCTACCAATGTTAATAGGGCTGATTTTCTAGAATTGTCATTTCCATCAAAAAAGAGAATAAAAGTAGTCACCCCTTAGCCTAAGGTATATACTAAAATTTTATTCCTATCCCCTTTGGTCACTCCAATCATCTCTATACCCTTGTAATGTCTAGAAATCAAAATTTCATAGCTTTCAATATAGGTAGTTTGATCATTTTTTCCCAGCATGATGATATACCAGTCTTAACCTTAAAAATTCTATCATATTTCACTGCTAAAACTTTTACCACTTCTTTAGAACATATACAAAACATTGCTAACTTCTGCTCAATCCATAACATGGTCGAAGACAATGTTGTGATCAGACTCATAGTCTCTTCTTTTAATAGGAAAGATTTACAATGGTATAGAGGTCTCCATCCTACCTCAATTTGAGTTTGGGATGAGTTAGGCACTGTAATGTGCTCCCACTTTTAGGACAAGTGTGATCACCTTTTCATGGTCAAACAATTTATTATTATTCAATGATCTCCTCATGAATAAATGATTGACTTCAATTATTGATTCCAAAAGACCTAGAATAAAATTCCTATCTTTGTTAAACCCACTATATATAATGCCTTCTTATATTATATAAAATCCCTTAATAATGATATATTTTTTATGACTCAGTCAATGGGTGGTACCACACTTCCTACAGCTTATAATATTGAAATAAGGGCTGAGAATTATTTGATTCAAGCTAGGAAAATTACACCATGGCTCCCAATGCCTCTATTTCTATAAATATCCCCTATTCCCCCACTTTTACTTGCTATAATACCCACTATGAGTAAGGTACCTACTTTAACCACTACACTTATAAATGAATTACATGAGGTTAAATCATTACTCAAGAGTTTTGAAAATGAGTTGGTGGTGATAAAAATGCAACAAGCCAAAAACCATAAACCTTTTTAGCCATATAACCCTATCTATCAAGGGAATAGGTAATCCTACTAAGGGTATAGGCAACCATATCAAGGAAACAACCAATAACAAGGATAGAATGCATAGTCGAGACCTCCAAATACTCATCCATTATTGGCACCCATACCTTTCAAAGCTATTGTTCCTATTAAAAATAATTTGGCTCAAGAATATGAGTGGTGATATCCATGTAATCAATGCCATAATTAGAATACTTGCCCCAATGGTGTTATCATTCAAGCCTCAATGGTTTATGGTATATTAATTATGCAAGGACAACAAGTAAGATCTACTTCTCAAGAAGTCGAAACACAAGAACTTGCCCAAAGTGAAGCAACCCTTCTAAATTGTCAAGAGGATGATTTCAATAAGATAGACCAAGATGAAGCATTTTTCAATAGTGGAGGAATTTTAGTATCTAATACACATTCTAATAAAAGAGAAATAGAATTTGATGAAATCCCTAGATTGGACTAGGCTTCAACTTCCAAAGTAACAATAGAACTAATAAATAGTAATATAGTTCAAAGGCCACCCTTTGTACCTACCAATCAATTCAAAGTAAAGGTGTCCACTCCAAATATTGTGAAGGAAGATGTATACCCTAAAAAATTACTAGAAAAGGTTGTAAATATCCCTTTTATCATAATTGATCAAATTAAGAAAACTAATTTGAATGTCACTATGTACGAATCTCTATCTATATTAACACAAAAGGACTTACTATAAGAGACTTTGAAGAGCTTCTAGATATTAGAGAAGGCTCCAGTTAGGGGGCCTACACATGAAATAAATTTATGTCAACCTCATACTGACAATAAAACAAGAAAAAATGGTAAGCCTCACCCTTTTTACCTATCACTTATAATAGGAAAGCATCTAGTACACAATTACATGGTGGATTCAGGTGCTAGTAGTTTTGTGATGCCTAAGAAAATAATTGATGCTCTAGGGATAAAATACACACCTATTAATAAAGGATTAGTGTAACTATATGTGACTATTATTCAAACATGAGGAACTATAAGAGGATAAGACCTCACTATTCATGCTTTCCCTAGTTTTTCAATTACTCAGGACATTTTAGTCATAGACCTCTCCCCCACCATACTTTGCCATTTGTCTATCAAGAGACTTCAATACAAAATTAGGAGGATATATATCTATATATTAGTCTCATATGCTACTTATAATAAGATATAAAACTAGAGTAATAATAATAATATTTGAGCCAATCATGAAAGACCATATCGAACCATATAATCCTACTCTTCTTGTAGAGATGAACTATACCTTACAAGATCAAGAAGAGGAAGAAGTAAACCAAGAGAATTTAACACCTATAGAATAAATCATAGACACTCACTTGGATGAGTGGGGATCATCCTAAAATTTGATCCTTGTGACTATGTATAAGAAACAAGGTTAAGGACATATTGTATTCATGAAAAAGATGCAATCATCCTGAATTTAGTCAAACCAGCTAAAAATCTATAAGGGATGTGATAATTATATTTTGATGGTTCAAAGAGTAGAAATTGTGCAGGTTGAGTTGTATTGATATATCTACACAAAGAAAGTTACTTATATTCATTTATACTTCAATTCAACTCCACCAATAATATATTTGCATATGAAGCATTAATTCAAAGTCTCTAGTTAGCCAAGGATAGGGGAATCAAACTCTTATAGGTATTTGGGGATAGTGAACTCATGTTCACTAGGTTAGATCAAAAAGTGTGACAAAAAAAATTTGATAAGGTCATATAAACATAGGGTTTAGGACCTAATGGAATATTTCATTGCCCTAAATATTCAAGTAGTACTAAGGGCATATAATAAAAATGTTGAACGTATTGCCTAGGTTACATCTTAGTATAATATACCAATTAAAATAATGAGGGAAAATAGCCAGCATGTTAGGATAAATGTAAGTCCTTATGTCCTTGATAACATAATTAACTAGAAGGTCTTTGATAGTGACAAGTAGATCATAAATTTTTTGAGAGGAGAGGTTGATTTTTCAAAAAGAAATTAGCTAAGGTTGCAAGACCATTATGGTGATCAAATTATATAAGTGAAAATGAATAAGTTGCCTATGGGTCTCATTACACTAGAAAATATATTTAACTTGGATGACCAACTAAAAAGTGAGAAGAATAACATTACCATAAATGAATAAGATTATAAACATGTCACTATCTCAAAAGGTAAGTCACTCAAGATAGGCAAGGTATGCAATATTTTAGAGAAGCATGATTTTGTTAAATTATGTCAAGAGTTTGATGATAATTTTCCCTAGAGTTATGATTTAAGTGGATTTGACCCAAGTTTAGTGCAACATACCATCGAACTAGATCCAAATATAAAACCCATTAGGCATAAATAGAGGCCCATCAATATGAAGATTGAACCTTGATGAAAAATAAACTCTCTAAGTTAATAGAGGATAATAGAATATTCTTGATCAAATAATCATCTTGATTAGGAAATATGATCCCTGTCAAAAATAATAATGGTGAAATCCATCTATACATGGATTTCATAGACCTAAACAAAGCATCATTGAAATATCACTATCCCCTTCCCCCTATGGAACAAATTATATAGACAATATCAAGATCTATGAGATTTTCCCTTCTGGATGGCTATTCTAGTTATAACCAAATCTTGGTGCAAGAATCAAACCAATTCAAGACTACCTTCACCACTAAATAGGGGATTTATGCATACAAAAAGATGTCATCTAGTCTAACAAATGCAAGGGAAAAGTTTGAGAGAGCCATGGATATGGCATTCAAAGGTATGATAAATTATATAATCTTAGTATATGTATATGATATCATAGTCTATTTAAAGTACATTGGTGCAAATCTCATTTACCTAAGGAATATTTTTTAAATATGTATAAAATTTGATGCTTCTCTTAATCTAAAGAAGTGCATGTTTTCAATACACAAAGGCAAGTTAATAGGACATATAGTGTCCAAAGGTCTTACAATAGACCTTGAATGAGTTAGAGCCATATCTGCAATGGAATTTCAAAGTCTTAAAAAGGGTTACAAAGCTTTCTCAATAAGATTAACTTTGTGCGGATATTTGTACCAAATTTTTCATCCTTGGCCAAACCCCTTACTACAATGTTAAAGAAGTGAAATCTTTTTGGTTGGATGTAGGAGGGGAAAGAAATCATAGAATTTATAAAAAAATCTACCTCCCAAGCCCCCACCTTGGTTCATCCAAATTATGAGAAGGATTTTATCCTTTATGCATTTGGAGGGGAGAGGAGTATCTTAGCAATTTTGACTCAGCACAATCAGGAAGGTTTGGAGCAATCGATATCTTTCTTCAACCAATATTTGAAGGGTTATGAAGAAAATTATTACTTTATGGAAAAATAAGTGTATGTGGTAATCAAAGCACTCAAGAAATTTAGGTATATGCTCTCTAATAATAAGGTACATTTTATGGTTAGTCAGTAAAGTGTCAAAGAATTTCTACTGAGTAGGGAGATAAATGAAAAATGAAGAGGATGGATCACTAGGGTCATGGAGTATGACATAGATGTCATGATCATAAAGCTGGTAAGAGGGAAAGGACTATGTGAGCAACTAGCTTCTGACATGAAAATTGTTGAACTAGTTTTTGACATAGTATACACTCAAAATATACATTAGCTAGACAATCTACTCTCTTTTAATAATTAGATTCAATACATGAACCATTTCATGTAGACTAGTTTATACCCCTATAACTTCTAGTAGTCAAAGAAGGTATTTTTGAATATAATCAATTCCTTGTATCCTTGTTGATGGAATTTTATTTTAGAAGGATATGAATGGAGTCTTGTTGAGATGTATTGAGCATGAGCAAGTCTCTAAAGTGCTTGAACAATTTCATAATGGACCATTAGGAAGACATTTTTCAACAAGTATTATGGCCATCAAGGTAATAAGAGGAGGCTACTATTAGCCTGAGTTATTTAAAAATGCCCATAAATGGGTAAGGAATTGTGAAAAGTTTGCTTACTTCACTGCTAAGCAAAGGCTAGATGAACTTCCTCTCAAAATAATTCAAGCAGATCAACCATTCACCCAATGGGGATTAGACTTCATTGGCATGATCAATCTTATATCAAGCATGGGTCACAAGTGGGTTCTCATAGAAATAGACTAGTTTTCATGATGGAATAAAGTAGTTGATATGAAAGATGTTGCAAAAGCATCCATTTTGGACTTTTTGGATAACATAATTTCAATGTTTGGTGTTCCTCACACCATCATATCCAATAATGATAAGACTTTTGTGGGTACTCAAGTTAGTGAATGGGCCATAAATCATAATGTATACCTAAGCAAATCGTTAAATTATTACCCTCAAGGCAATGGCATAATTGAGTCCACCAACAAGAATTTAATTAGAATCATTACATGAACTATGGAGGATAACTAAAGGATGTGGCATACAAAACTAAGATCGACATTGTGGGATGATAGAATTACACCAAAAAGATCCATCGATAATTCTCCTTTTATGATGGTATATAGAAGGGAAGCCCAAGTGCCACTATCAATCAAGTTACCATCTCTAGATCTCAATCACTAGTTAGATCTGATTGACAATGATGAGATGATGGTAAGACTAAATAAACTCATGGAACTCAAGGAAATTAGAGGTCAATATATGAAATTATTGAAATCAAATCATGCACAAGTCAAGAAGTCTTTTGATAAAAAGGTAACTATAAGAAGATTCAATGAGGGAGACATGATCCTAAAGTGGGATGCAGATAAAGTAAATCCCAATAGGCACACTAGATTCGATGCAATATGGAGCGGTCCCTATGTCACCACTTAGTACAAAGGACCTAATGCATTATATCTCACCAAGATTAATGGAAAAGAATTATCAATCCTAGTTAATGGGATATACCTCCAAAAAAAATTGATGTAAGGACTTGTTCCAAAAGTCCTAAAAAGTTTTGTAAATAATAAGGTTAAATTGTGTTTTCAAAAGTGTTTATGCACATGTCTTAATCTTTAGGAGTTGTTTTTTTCTTTATTTTCCTATTTTGTTGTCTATTTTGTTTCATGTCTTGGCAAAACCATCTTATTTCTTTTCTAGGTTATATTTTTGCCAGAGTGAGGTTGACTCCATGCTCAATGTCTTGAAAGGCTACTAGATTTAGATGATTATTAGGCAATCATCCAGCAGAGGTCACCAAAAATTTCAATATTGTTTTTCCTAAAATATAATTACATCTAAAACCCTAAGGAATACCCACTTTATTTTTTAGGGAATACTATTAACCCTCTAAAACCCATTTTTTCTCTACCTCATGGAATCTAGGACTCTAGATGTAATTTGTACCACTGTAGATTGTTCAAGGGTTTTGGGTCTTGTAAGTTACCAAACCCCAAAATTTGTAGAATCTAGAACTCACCATGCACATTGTACATTCTAAAATGTGAAAAATACATGGTGAGCTCTGAATCCTGCCACACAACCATCTAGTAGAATCTAGAACTTAGTATGCACATTATACATTTTCACAATGTGTAAAGTGTATGACAAGTTTTAGATCCCATTGACCAATTCACCCACCCATGAAAAGTGGACCTACTTCAAGAAGTTCCAAGTTCCACCATTTCTCTTTTGCCTTTTCTCATGGGAGGTGGGGCTTAGAGTGCACATTGCACATTTTTACAAAGTGAAAAGTGTATGTTGAGCTCTATTCCCTACCAAGTAATTAACCTGACTATAGAGGGTAGACCTACTCCAAGCAGGTCCAACCTCTACACAACCCATATAAACCTTCCCATGGGAAGCTTAGATTAAAGTTTATGCTGCACATTTACATAAATTTGCAAAGTGTATGACAAACCCCACCTTCTACTGATCCATTTCCAAGTAGGTCCAACCTCCACCCAACCCATTTAAACCTTCCTATGGGAAGTATAGAATGAAGTGCATATTACATGCTTGTACAAACCTACAAAGTGCATGATGAAACCCATCTTCCATTAAGCCGTTTATATCCATGGAATGTGAACCTAGTTCAAGCACATCCAACCTCCACCACCAACCACCATTACTCACATCTAATGGAGGTTTTTCCTATATAAAGCTAGAACTATTTACAAAGTATTATCATTTGATTATCTTTCTAAGTAAATTTTGAAGCTCCAATCTATTTTGCTCACCATTTTGGCCTTGATATACTTCATCTACACTAATCCACATCACCTACACCCACCAAATAGTATTCCTCTTGTGTTTTATTTATTTATATCTCCATCGTAGAAGGTTTTTCCATTTCTTGTAGATATTCTTTTCTAGTCATAGGATTTATTTATAGGTCTAGTTTTTTAGCAACTAATGATTTGTTTTGAGTGAGTTTTATGTTTGGTGTAATGTATAGTTATTAATGGATTAGACAATAAATCTAGGGCATACTAGATATTTAAGGTAAGTATCCAAAAAATCTTCACAAAGCTTCGACCAATTTTTTATCCAAAGATTTCACATTAAAAATTAGGTCCTTTTCATTCTTAGAGCATATCCTTCCATTTAAAAAATGTGAATATTCCCTCAACTAATCTTTCCTTCCCAACATCCTTGTGGACACTGGACATATTCCAAGCACCCTGGACCTCTGCAGACTCCCAGTGCACCTTGGAGAGTAGATGTGCCTCAAGCACCTCCCACTTCTATTGGAAACCTAACATCTTTTCATTACCATGGAGAGTGGACCTATCTCAATCACGTCCCACCTCCACTAGAGATTCATAAGCACCAAAAACATTGGAAGTGCTCTGAACACCTCCAAATTCTATTGGAAGGAACAAGTGCTTCATACACCTACAATTCCTTCCAACTTCCATAGTTGGTTACTTAGAGGATTTGTTTATAATCTTCATGTCTCCTAGAGAGATTAAGATCAAATATAAGGGTCCTAAAGAAGATTCTTGTCTATAATCTAACCTCATGGAAATTAGTGATAAAGATTTAGGACATATTGACCTATAAGACTTCTAGGCTAGAATAACATTAAAATTAAAAAATGACTAGATACAGAGTATCTATGACTCTAGAATTCCATAAGCTATAAATTTCCCCTAACTATTCATATTCTTGAATTGATATTGATGATGAGCCAACACTATGACCCTGACAGGAGGCATGTGTATAATGATAAGGGAAAAAAAAATTAGATCTTGACTCTAACTACATCAACTTGATGTTTGCAATTTTTGAGTTTGATATTTATCTAGATATAACTCCCGAAATGTATGCACATTTCTATGAGGAGAATAAAGGTGGATTCTAAAATATAATAAAAAAATAATGGTTCAAGACACCTAAGCACTCCACCAAATTACCCAAGACAATGTATAGGTTTGATTTTATAAAAAAGGTGAGAGATGTTATAATGTTTCTACATAGAGTCACTAGTAGTCCTGATGCCTAGTGTTATGAATAGTGGATGTACTAGTATATTTGGACCATCTAAGAGAATAATAAATATATACATTAGGCATAATCAATCAATGATTCTCTCCATTAGCATTTGTTGGAGGTTCAATCCTTAAACAAATTTTACATGATTTCATATGTTTATATTTTGGCTAGGCGAGATTATTCCCAGGTCTCAATGTTGTTCCCAATGAAATAACAAGAGTGTACAACTACTACCTTGACCTCACCCTTTAGGCTAGTAAGTAATAATTTAGAAGAGTTAATGATGCTTTCATTTATAACATCATCTCTATGTGAAATCCAAAACATAAGAGGGAGAGGTTCTTAAGGGAGGAAAAAGAGGAAATCACTAAATGAGGATCTGTTCGGGTCAACATACCCATAATTTTGAAAATTGGGTCCCTTGAGTTATTTAGGAACCTTGTCATTAAAAACCTTGTTATGCTCCTTAATTTTGTAGAATTTGAAGATCATCCACTTTTTAAAAAGTAGTATATTTTGTTTAGATTTAAGCTTTAGTATGTCTAATGTTTCTAATGGTTTTCCCTTATTGGTAAGAAATGCAAGTTCCATGGAGAAACCACTAGCATTTACCAGGCAAGAAATCCACCACTTGGTCCTACTTACTCTTGGTCTATAGAAATTAGATTTTGGACCCTTGTCAATAAAACCCTAAGCCTAAAACCCTTTAGTTTGAATTCAAAATTTGGTGGGAACAACTTGGTAGGAATGCTTAAACCAATTTAGAATTAAGTTTAATTTTATATTAAGTCTTGGTCACATTTATTAATATGACCAAACCTTAATACAAAACTATACATAAGTGCTTCTGTATTTTCCCTTTAGCATCCTTGCCTATTATAACTTCACCTAGAAATGGTTTTTTAGGGTCCCCCTTTTTTCCTAATTGAGCCCCTTTTAATTAACATATTGGCCTAATTTTTAAACCTAATAGCCCCCCACCCCTTGCCCATGTTTATTAATGTAAACAAGACCTTATAGTTAAAACTTTAGCCTAAGTATTTATTACTCTCAGATCCTAACTTAACATTCTTGCTTGATTGTAGATCTAATGATATTTGCTTCATTATGGGATCCAATCTAATGGTGCGAGATAAACCCAAGATCTTGGTAAGCCCCATAAAGAATTATAATAATGAACTTTAGTCTTAAGTTTATCGTGTTTATTAATATTATGAACTTAGTATTAACCATTTAATCTAGGTCTTATGTGACCCATTGTTAAGGTGTAGAGCCTAAAAGCTTCACATATGAGTGCATTACCAAAGTTGTAGGTTTACACAGTCACAGGCGTCGGTCAGGAGAGACCAACATCGGTCCAGTGCAATTGAAGAGATGCCAGTGTCGGCAGATGATCGGCCGACATTGGTCACAGGCAAGCAAGCAAGAACTGATGTCGGTTACCTGTGCATCCAGAATGCTATTTTTGAGGACAGAAGTGAGTGTTTGCATGATGAGTTTAAGTCTTAGTCTTAAGTTCGCATTTCTATTATTAGTAAGATTGTTTTTAGAGCCCTTGTTCAAGAGGCTTAACTATTGGTTGTAAGTGCATGCTCAAGTTTCCTAATTCTATATGTAGAATTAGATCTTCTTAGCTTAGTGTGATTATTGTAGTAGTTCATTGTATGTGAATGTTCAAGAACAGTACAGAGTGGTATCAATCTAGGTTGTTGAAATTGATTGTACTTGAGAGAGAGAGCTCTTAAGGGATAGAGATCTAGAGAGAGATCTTGTGCATCTGAGAGAGGTGTGGAAGAAAGAAGTTTCTTCAATTGTATTCCTTTTGTAAAGAATTTAATATAAGTTTTTAGGGTGGTTTCTTGTATCTCTTGTTCTTTGCTATTATCTGATTCTAGTTACTTATCTATCTGATTTAATTCCGCAATTTATTGTTTTCATAAGTGTAATCATATTGTTGGTTGATCCCCAACAAGTGGTATCAGAGCCTTGGTTGTAGGTTTAGAGTTTGATATCCAATAATTGGTATCAAAGCTTAGGTTCACCAACAAGCGGTTCAGATCTGTGTAGTGTGTATTGATTACAGGTTGCTCACAGGAGTTTCTATAGGGATTTCTATTTGAGTGGGAGAAGCAATGGCAGATGAAAGTAAACTAAGAATGGAGAAGTTTAATGGCAAAAACTATCAACATTGGAGAATGCAGATAGAGAACTATCTGTATCAGAAGGATCTATACTTATCGTTAGGTGGGATTGCAAAGAAGCCCACAGACATGGAGGATGAAGAATGGGAAGTTCTTGACAGAAAGGCTCTGCGGTCTATAAGACTGAGTCTAGCATCCACTGTGATATATAATTTATCACAGGAAAAAACAATGGTAGAGTTGATGACTACTCTAACAAATTTGTATGAAAAACCCTCTGCTTCAAATAAGGTATATCTTATGAAGCAGCTATTTAATTTACATATGCAGGAAGGTGGATATGTATCTAATCACCTGAATGATTTCCATGGTATTGTAAATCAATTAAGTTCAGTCAAAATTGTATTTGATGATGAAATAAAAGCTCTCTTAATATTATGTTCTTTGCCTGAAAGCTAGCATAGCTTAGTAATGGTAGTTAGCAATACTGCATCTGCATCAAATATTTTAAAAGTAGAGGATGTTGTTAGTGTTATCTTGAATGAGGAAATTCGTAGGAAAAGCACAGAAGAGACATCTAGGAACACTTTAAGTTTTGAGAGCAGGGGAAGGCAAAAAGAGAAGAGCAAGAAAGGGAGATCAAGATCCAAGTCTAAGGGGAAAGGAAGATCCAAATCTAGAAATGGCAGAAGGCCACAATGTTGGAATTGTGGAAAGATGGGGCACATAAGCAGAGACTGCTGGTCAAAGCCTAAAGAGGACAATCAGCATGAAGGAAAAGAAGAAGTAAAGGTTGTAGGTATTGCACAAGATGCTTTAATATTCTCTTTGCATAATAATATAGAATCTTGGGTGTTAGATTCTGGTGCATCTTTTCATGCTACCCCTAATAGGGAATATTTCTGTGACTATATCCATGGAGATTTTGGAATAGTATATCTAGGGGATGATGAACCCTATAAAATTATTGGCAAAGGTAAAGTGCAGCTGAAAATGCAGAATGGAAACACATGGGTGTTGAGAGAAGTTATGCATGTTCCTAGCTTGAAGAGAAATTTGATTTCTGTAGGAAAGTTAGGGGATGAGGGTTGTACAGTAACTCTCACAACAGAATCTTGGAAGGTGACCAAGGGTGCACTTGTTATGGCCAGAGGTAAGAGAGTAGGTACTCTCTATTTGTGTAATTGTGTTACTAACAATTCTCCTTCTGTATTATCTACTTCAGATGTGGATGAAAAATTATGGCACTCAAGGCTTGGCCACATGAGTGAGAAGGAGATGTCAATTCTTAAGTCTAAAGGTAAGCTTTTAAATTTGAAAAGCATGGATCTAGAATTTTGTGAGCACTGTGTATTTGGAAAATAGAAAAGGGTTAGTTTTCTCAAGACTGCGTCTACAAAGAAGAAGCATAAGTTGTAGCTTGTTCACACAGACATGTGGGGACCGGTTCAGGTAGCTTCTATTGGAGGATCACAATACTATGTTTCATTCATAGATGATGCTACAAGAAAGGTATGGATCTATTGTATTAAGAAGAAATCTGATGTATTTGAGACTTTTAAGATTTGGAAAGCTATGGTTGAGAATGAAACATGCAAAAGATTAAAGTGCCTGAGATCTGACAATGGTGGAGAGTTCTGCAGTTATAAGTTCAATTGGTATTGTTACATGTATGGAATCCACAGGCAAAGGATGGTTCCAATGACACCTCAGCAGAATGGTATTGCTGAAAGGATGAACAGAACAATCATGAAGCATACAAGATGTATGAGATTGCATGCTAGTTTGCCTTTAGAATTTTGGGCAGAAGCTATTGACACTGCAGTGTACCTGATTAATAGAGGACCCTCTATAGCTCTGGATGGTGGAATTCCAGAAGAGGCTTGGATAGGTAAAAAGGTAGATCTCTCTTTTCTCAAAGTTTTTGGTTGTGAAGCCTTTGTGCACGTAGATAAGGAAAATAGAAAGAAGCTTGATGCTAAGTCTATGAGGTGCACATTTATTGGCTATGGCTTAGATGATTTTGGTTTCAAATTTTGGAATCTAGGAACTAACAAGATAATTAGGAGCCGTGACATTATTTTCAATGAAAAAGTGATGTAAAGTGATCAACTGAAGAAGCTGAATCAATTTGGGTAGAGCAATAGTGAATTGGACGAGGTGATGGTCCAAAATGAGCTCGTGGGAAAAAGAAATAATCACTTGCAAGAAAACACAGAGACTGACGTCGGCAGGATAGGAACCGGCATCGACAGAACAAAAATTGATATCGGTCATACAGAGACCGATGTCGGCAGGACAGGCACCGACGTCGGTCAAGAAGAATCGGTGTCAGCCAATAACAGGTCTGGAGGTGACTGAGGTCGGTCACTGTCAGAGAATTTGGGTGGACAGTGTGTTGTGAACGAGTCTCAAACACCCATCAGGAGGTCAGAAAGGGTAAGTAAGCCTCCACTTAGATATTCTCCTTCATTATACTATTTATTGCTAATTGATGGTGGAGAACCAAAGAGTTTTGAAGAAGCAATATAGGTGGAGTCCAAGAGTTAGTGGGAGCATGGCATGGTTGAGGAGATGGAGTCCTTAAGAGAGAACCAAACATGGGATTTGGTTGAATTGCCAGCTGGTAAGAGAACACTAAAGAACAGATGGACCTATAGGTTGAAAGAAGGTGAGAATGGACAGATGAGATATAAGACCAGATTGGTAGTGAAAGGATTTACACAAAAGCTAGGTATTGATTTTGGTGAGATTTTTTCTCCTATTGTTAAAATGACTTTTATACGGATTGTACTATCTTTGGTTGATGTTGAGGATTTGCATCTTGAGCAGCTAGATGTTAAGACAACATTTCTTCATGGAGATTTGGATGAGGAAATTTATATGGAATAGCTGGAAGGATTTGAGGTCAAAGGTAAGGAGAAGTTTGTGTGCAGATTGAAGAAAAGCTTTTATGGCCTCAAGCAAGCTCCTAGACAGTGGTATTTGAAATTTGACAGGTTTATGACTGAGCATCGCTACAGTAGGTGTCAATCTGACCATTGTGTGTATTTTAAGAGATTGGATAATGGTAGATATATTATTCTATTGTTGTATGTAGATGATATGCTAGTTGTAGGATCACACATGCAGGATATCTCTGAGCTTAAGGTGAAATTAGCTCAAACATTTTCTATGAAGGATTTGGGAGCAGCAAAGAAAATCCTTGGCATGAGCATTAAGAGAGACAGGAAAAATCATAGGTTGATATTGTCTCAAGAGGATTATGTGGACAAGGTGTTGAAACGGTTCAATATGCAGGATGTTAAACTAGTAAGCACTCCTTTGGCTGGACATTTTAAGTTGAGTAAAGAACAATGTCCTAATTCACATGATGAGGTATAGTACATGAGTAAGGTTCCATATTCTTCCACAGTAGGGAGTTTGATGTATGAAATGGTGTGTACTAGACCGGATATTGCCCAAGCAGTGGGAGTTATAAGTAAGTATATGGCCAATCCAGGTAAGGAACATTGGAAAATAGTTCAGTGGATCCTTAGATATCTGAGAGGAACCAGCAGTAGGCACTTATGCTATGGAGGTTCAGATACTTCTCTACATGGTTATGTAGATTCAGATATGGCAAGTGATTTGGATGGCAGGAGGAACACTACAGGATATGTTTTCACTGTAGGTGGAATGGTGGTTAGTTGGATATCTAAGTTATAGAAGGTTGTTGCCTTGTCAACTACAGAAGCAGAGTATATTGCAGCCACAGAAGATAGCAAAGGGATTATATGGATGACACGGTTCATGGAAGAGCTTGGAAGGGAGCATGGGAGTTGCAAATTGTATAGTGAAAGTCAGAATGCAATCCATTTGGCTAAGAATTCAGCCTTTCATTCAAGAACAAAGCACATACAGCTAAGGTACCACTTCATACGACAGGTATTGGAAGATGGTGATTTGAAGCTGGAGAAGATCCATACAGATAGGAATCCTGTTGATATGTTAACCAAGCCAGTTACAAAGGAGAAGTTGAATCTTTATTTAACTTCTATTGGTCTTCATGATTGAGTTAAAGATGGAGGAGCTAGAAGATGTTACTGTACAGGTACTGGTGCAACTGTTTATCTCCAAGTGGGAGATTGTTAAGGTGTGGAGCCTAAAAGCTTCACTTATGAGTGCATTACCAAAGTTGCAGGTTTACATAGTCACCGGCATCGGTCAGGAGAGACCGACGTCGGTCTGATGCAGTTGAAGAGACGCCGGCGTCGGTAAATGATCAGCCAACATCAATCATAGGCAAGCAGGTAGGAACCGGTGTCGATTACCTATGCATCCAGAATGTTATTTCCGAGGATAGAAGCAACTGTTTGCATGATGAGTTTAATTCTTAGTCTTAAGTTCATGTTTCTATTATTAGTAAGATTATTTTTAGAGCCCTTGTTCAAGAGTCTTAACTGTTGGTTGTAAGTGCATGCTCAAGTTTCCTAATTCTATATGTAGAATTAGATCTTCTTAGCTTAATGTGATTATTGTAGTAGTTCATTGTATGTGAATGTTGAAGAATAGTACAGAGTGGTATCAATCAAGGTTGTTGGAATTGATTGTACTTGAGAGAGAGAGCTCTTAAGGGATAGAGATCTAGAGAGAGATATTGTGCATCTAAGAGAGGTGTGGAAGAAAGAAGTTTCTTCAATTTTATTCCTTTTGTAAAGAGTTTAATACAAGTTTTTAGGGTGGTTTCTTGTATCTCTTATTCTTTGCTATTATCTGATTCTAGTTACTTGTCTATCTGATTTAATTCCATGGTTTATTATTTTCATAAGTGTAATCATATTGTTGGTTGATCCCCAACACCCATGAGACTAACTTAAACTTTGTACACCTTTTAATATCTATCAATCATTGCTTCATCATGGGATCTAATCCAATGGAGTGATTTAAAGGTTGACAAGTCAAATCCCTTATAAGGCATCACATGGCAATCACTTATGCCAAGCTTCATTAGCAAAGGGTCACATATATTAATAAAGCCAATAGCATTTGATTTCTTAGATCACCATCTAATGGTCCTTACTTCTCATGATCTAATGGGGTGTGTTGAATCCAAGTTCCTTAGAAGCTCCACATAAATACCACATGGCATCCTCAATCCAACTATAGGAACTTCAAAAATTTAAATTTGACAATCTCACTCATGTCATTTGATAATTGTGAGGATGTCTATGATGTTAGTGAGACCATTAAATTTAGCATAATCCAACTATTTACCTGGAAAAAGTGGGCATGTTTTAAAGATTTTAACAAGGGTTTCTTTGATATTTTAACCAAGACTTAGCATAAATTAATTTAGCCAAAGGTTATTTATATTTATTAATATGAGATGGACTTGGGCCAAACATTTAACCTAAGTCCTAAATTTATAACTCGAGACTAACTTAAACTCCATCTATCTTGAAAGATCCTATGGATCTCATTTAATCATACATACTTGATCCAATAGAGTGAGATCCTCGATTAGAGCCCAAGAGACCTGAGAGCTCAACATGTCAAATAAAATTAGGATTGGAGCTTGATGGGTGTGATAATATACCAAGTGGCATAACAATAGATTTTGGCACTTATAATGACCAATGAGGTGAAAGACCCAGGATAATGATCAATGGTTCATAATAAATCCTTAGATCTTGATCTAGTAAAGTGAAAGAAAAGGTAAAGTTTAAAGGTTAATGACTAGTTGTCCTTGAGGCATTTATGAAAATGCCATTAAAAGATGTTAAATGGATACCACATAGGATCCACATGAGTAGAAGACAAAAAAACTTAGATTATGTCTATCTAAAAATGCAAAGGTATAAAAGCACAAGTCTTAATCAGATCTAAAGACACAAATAAGCCCAAGTCTGAATCACCTCCACCATTAAAGCTCTAGGAAAGCATAGAAATTAGCATAAAGTAGGGAAATTATGATTAGTTTAATCACAATCAAGACAAAGTGATTCCAAGTGTGAAGAAACACAAGCTAGATACTTTTGTGAAATTAGTACCAAATATTTTGAAAGTTTAGGTAGAAATGATAGTAGGTAGGCAATAACAGATGGAGGAAATAGAGATTTACTTATCTAATGACCACCATCATCTTAATGGAAGATTCTATTGATTATAATCTTGCAACACACTTGTAAAATAGAATATTCTATTGTATAAGTATATGCTAGGTTGTTAACATCTATGTTTCTAAGTTAGTCCAATGTAGAAGGTCATATGTATTCTAGAATTTTCATATAAGGATAGTTGTCCTTATTTTGCACATATGTATCTTGAAAAACTAACTAATACACCACCTATGCTCTCTGTAAATAGGTAGTGTTACCATTTTGTAAAGAGAGAGATTTGGAGCAAAAAATTATATACTTAAAGCAATTAACAAGCTAAGGAATTATGCAAGGATTGTCCATCTCATAGTGTTAATAGTCACTAGCTTTTCGCTCAATTTCTTGTCTAGATCTTGAATTTGAATGGTCTCTCTAAATTCTAAATTGCATTTTTGTTATAAGATTATTAATAAGTGCTATGCTAAATTAGTTGAAAATATCATAAGTTGTTTCATTTTAATTTGTTTTTCATCAAAGATGTGCATTATCTATTTAGGTGTAGTAGCAAAACATTAAAGCATACTTGGTTCCTACTTGTATTTTCAATTTATCCTCAAAAATTTGCCTAGTTTGTGATGAAAATTGAGCATTATCTATTTTACATTACATACTGGTTTAGATACATGTTCAAGAAATTGAGACCTTCTCATGATGTTTGAGATAAAGATCAGCAATCATGTTTGTTTCTTTTTTTCCTTACTCTCCCTTTTTACTCTTTTTTTTAAAATAATTCACTATAGCTTAGATCTCCTTGTCAATATCCACTTATATTAGTGTAGTTTAGAATATTGGTTAGGATTCATCAAAATTCACAAAGGTTTGACCATGGTGGCCCCCAACCACCAAATCATACAAATATTGTGGAACAATCTACTCTACTTTACTACTATTTCACCATAAGCACTGTAATTGCCAAATACATGCAACGCATGCTCTAAATTCTTAGAATTATAAAATGAGAAGTGTTATCTAAGAACTGAGAGCACCTATGGTACACTTAGAGGCATCAACAGGAGCAAATTTATTGGTGTTAGAAAGAGGGCCACCCTTTGTTAATTTTGGTGTTAATTGATCAAAGATTGATGTTATCTTTACACCTTTGAGTGAATCTTTGCTCCAAAGTGTAAAGATCAATGATATTAGAGGTTTTTGACCTATCTTTATGCTTTATTAAGGCAAATATCATAGTTATTTGATAGATGTCTTCTTAATTATGGTACATATAGCTTTGAATTTGAAAATATGTAGCATTTTAGGTTAGGACAACTTATTTTGTTCAAAGATAAGGTGACCTACTACAAATCTTGGTTCATTTTATGCTCAAATTTGTAAATATCGATTATATTTTCATAATAAGATACATTATCAAGATATGTTAGTAGGAATTTGGTGTCTTTTATCATTAATTTACATGAATCTTTCTAGAATTAGCTTAGTGTACATGTTTATTCCTTACTCCTTCTAAGGATTAACTTGACACACCATATTTCAAATAGGATTTGAAATCTTCAACCTAGAACTACCTAGAATTTTCACCATATCTCACTTGAAGACAAGGGATCCTATAATCAAGTTAGCAAAACATTAGAGAACTAGATGTGATAAAGGTAGATGAAGATGTTCTAAGTCTTTACCCACTTCTTCTATTTAAGGTACCCCTACATTCAAACTGCATCTAGGTATGGCTTAGTTAGGCAACTAACTTATTAATGTACAAGGTATAGTCCATGATTGACCATGCAATACTAATAAGTATTTACCCATATTTAGTCTAATTGGTATTGTAACTATAGAGGAACATGTTAATTCTTTTAAAGCTACTTTGAGATTATTAAATGTTGTATATGAGGATGTAACATGTAAGCTATTTCCCTTTACTTTCAAGGATGAAACATATGAATGGTTATTTAATTTTCTTGATGATTGCATTACCTTCTAGAATGATTTAAACACCCTTTTCATTGACCAATTTGGCAAGATTATTAGTCCATGTGTCATTTATCACCAATTCAAAACAATCAAGAGGGATGCAAACAATCCTATAAGATTTTTTAATTCCAAATTCTAGAAGATGTATAATATGAACATGGAACCCTACAAGCCTAATGATGTCCTAGCCCTAAAAATCTATAAAGATGCAGTAGATCCCATGACTTCTATGTTCCTAAAGAGATCTATCTTAGATATAGCCTCATTAGCCCAAGCCTATTTTAAAGAAATGATTATTAGTGATCAAATGCAACCACAAGGTCAAATGACTTACTCCATTTCCAATGTTAAACATAGATGCCTACTATGGACTATTTTCCCAATAATAAACAAAACACCCCTACTTTTAATCAACTCCTAGCTTTAAGCATACTACCCACTAGTCATGTTGCTCCTAATCAAAGTCTAGGATTCCTAAATCACCAAAATACTACTGGATCTTCTACTAATGGTAAAAAATAATTAATACCAACTTTTAGTGCAAGTAAAAATTAGGTCGATAATTCTGAGACACCTAAGAGTGAAAATGAGTCTATATTAAAGATGGTCCAAAAGTTTAGGACTGACTTTATTTAGTTATAAAATCAAGTTAGAAATATTGGTGAGAGTTCTAGAAGGAACTTTAATTTACAAAAGTTCACTAGATCAAGAAATAAGTTTCAAAATGACAAGTTCTACAACAAAAATAAGGCTAATAAACCTCTTCTAGTAACAAAACCATGGACATCAATCTCACTAACATTATTTTGCCTGACTACTTCAGAGTGCAGGCTACTACTATGCATCGTGAGATTGATTGCATTGAATTCTACAAAGCCTTTTAATCTTCTTAAAAATGAGTTGGACACATTTGAATTAGTCCATAACAAGGATAACACTACAAGTGCTTATGGATCTAAGTCATTAGATCAAGTCTATATGGTTGACACATTTTAGTTCCCTTTTTAAGAAGATAATGAACCAAAAAATATTCCTAAAGATATCCAAGCATTTCATCAATTCTTAAAGACATACCCACTAAGGAATAAGAAACAAAAGTAACCACTAACCCCTTTAACCCTTCCTAATAATTATGGGACTCCACTTAACACCACTTCAAAGAATGACCCTGAACCACCCAAAAGAAGTTCTTTGAAATCTAATGTTAATTCCCCAAGTAGGGCTAGCTATAACATTGTTGAAGACATGAAGAAAGTTAAGGCCAACATCACTTTGCATGAGTTAACTCAAATTATATAATAAAGGGACTTTTTATTAGAGTCATTTTCTAAGAAACCTAGAAAGCCACCCAGGGTTGATAGTGCAAATTTAACCATGTAAACGGCCAAGGCAAAATCTCCATCCTTCCTACTTATAGTCTAGATATTTGGTAAGAATATCCATAATTGTCTTTTATATTCTGGGGCATCAACTGATATCATGCCTATAGGAATATGTGAACAATTTAGACTGACCCCAATCAAGTTTGATAAGGTAGTTACACAATTGGATAAATCAAGAGTCAAAGTCATTAGAGAATTGTTAAATGTACACATGTAGTTAGGCAGTGAACCCAGAGTATAGTAATTTATCGACATTCAAGTAGTAGATATTCCCAATGCGTATGGACTAATCTTAAGTAGAGAATGTACCAAAGCCTTAAATGGATATATGTCTATTTATTGTTCACATCTATGTCTACCTTGGAAGGGTGTTTTAAATTAGATAAGAATGAAAAAGGAACCAAGGATGAAACACATGATTACTAAATATAACATTGTCAATGAAAGAGTTAACTTCCTTGATTTTGACTTAGGAGTATTCACCTTAGAGACTACAAAAATGGTTGATTCCAAAAACACTCATGTTGTACCTAGTTTATGGAAACTATACATTTATGGTGCTAACTAAAAGTTTAGATCTAGAATTGGTATTGTCTTGATAGTCCTTGCTAGTGAACAATATCAGGCATCTTATACACTACGATTCTAATGCACCAATAACCTAGCTGAGTATAAGGCTCTCATCTTAGGGTTATAATTTGTTAAAAATAAGGTCAAAGAGATACTCATTTATGGAGATTATGAACTTATAATAAACCAAGTATCAATCAGGTACAATTACAAACTCTCAAACCTCAAGAGGTATAAATTTAGAATATGGGATTTAATACAATATTTTTAAGCATTCAATATCCTCTCTATCCCTAAGTAAGAAAACAAAGTTGTTGATGGGTTGGTTTCCACTACAACCAACCTAATGCGTGAACATGATTCCCTTAAGTTTAGTATTGACTTGGTACCCTACCCCTTAGTCCCAAATAATGTAAATCACTTGTAAGTCTTCAATGATGATCAACATATCCTAGAATTCATGACTAACTCAAGGGATTTTTAAGCTCATATTATTGATGAGACTGATGCAAATACCTCTAAAAGAGAATTTGATGGAAAAATCATCCAACTAAATGATAACAAGATATCCAAAGGGATGATTTCAATAGAAAGGTTATTTGACCAGGACAAGCTCACTTAAACTCCTAAGGTCCTAAAAGTGAATGGGAAGGACCATAATGCAATAAATCTTGGATCCCAAGATCAACACCAACAAGTTAATGTGGGGAAAGCTTGCACAGAAATAAAAAACAAAAGGGCTAGATATTTTCTCACCAAATATAAGGACATAATATCCTGGTCTTATGATGATTTCATAATATTTAATCCCAAGGTTATCACCCACACTATACCCCTCAAAGAAAACTATAAACCCTTTAGATAGAAACAAAGGCCTATTAACCCCATCCTATAACCCATTATCTTTGAAGAAGTCAAGAAGATGTTAGATGTAATGATTGTGTTTCCCATCTATCATTCCACTTAGGTTGCCAATTTAGTTCCAGTCAGAAAAAAAAAATGGTGAAATTACATTATGCATTTAATATAGAAATCTAAAAAAAAACATCTGAAAAAGATAATTATCCCTTGCCTTTTATAGACTAGGTGATATAGTTTATTTTATGGTCAATCATGATGTCTTTCTTGGATGGCTTTTTAGGGTATAACCAAGTGTTAATTGATAAAGAGGATAGAATGAAGATAGCCTTTACTACTAAGTGGGTAAATTTTGCATACAAAAGGATGCCCTTTAGACTAATTAAAGTAGGGGATACTTTTCAAAGGGAAATGGAATATGATTTACATTATCTATTAGGAAAATGCATCATAATCTATATGGATGACCTAACAATGTTCTCTAAAAATAGGTAAGATCATTTAACACACCTATAACATGTATTTAAGAGGTGTAAAAGGTATGGTATTACTCTTAACCTAAATAAAAGAATATTCTGTGTTACTAAAGGGAATATACTAGGTCATGTCATCACTAAGGATGGGATCTCTGTAGATCTTGAAAGAGTGGAAGCCATTTCTAAGATAGAGCTTATAAATATTCGAAAAGAGCTAAAGTCATTTTTTGGCAAGATAAACTTTGTGAGGAAATTCATCTCAAGGTTTGCTAAGATTGTTAAACCACTAAATGACATGCTCAAGAAATATGCCAAATTCACTTCAAGTGAGGAGTCCAAGAAAGCATTTAATCGTATCAAAGAAGCAATCAGTCAGGCCCTAGTGTTGATAAGTCCAAACTATACAAAATAATTCTGTTTGTATTCATTTGATTATGATCAATGATGGTTTTGGTCCTAAATCAAAAATTTGATGGTAGTGATCACCCAATATCCTTTATGACTAAAAATTTCAAAAATGTAGAATTAAACTATTCCCTAATTGACAAATAGGCATATGCACTGGTGAAAGTAGTAAAAAAGTTTAGGCATCACATCTTCAAATAAAAATTCCATGCTATCTTACTATAACCTATAACAAAACTCATGTTGAGTCAAAATGAATTAGGTGACTTTATGGGTAAATGCATGTCAAATATAGAGATAAAAACTACTAAATTGGTAATGTGTCAAGGCCTAATTTAAATGATTTCCAATGCTAGTCCCAAGTTACATATCATAGGAGTTGAGCAGCAAGAATTTTAACCTAATGAATGGTATGACTCCTTAATTCATTTTATGATTAATGGTACTTGTCTTATATGGCTCACAAGGGAACAAAAAGGATCCCTAAGGCTCAAATCTTCTCAATATTTGATCAAATATAGAGTACTATATAGAAAAAACTTTGAGGTTTGTGTCCAAAGAGGAGGATTCTCAAATCATGAGTATTGTGTCCAAAGGAAATGAAAATCCTTTAGGAAGAGCAACAACCCATAAAATTCTCAGGGTTGGTTACTATTAGCCTACCATTTTTAAAGATGCTCACAAGCACATAATAAAATCTCACTCTTGTCAAATATTTAGAACTAAAGAACTAAAGGTAGCCATGCCTTTACAGCTAGTAATGATTATCAAACCCTTTACACAATAGGGGTTAGATTTATAGGAATTATTAACCCTAATTCTTCTAAAGGTAAAAAATATGTCCTAACTACTATAGGTTATTGCACAAGGTGGACTAAATCTATAGTCACCAAAAACTACAAGAAAAAATAAGTAACCAACTTTTTAGAAGAGAGCATCTGCACCAGATTTTTAACCTTAGTCTTCTTGGTGTGTGACAATGGATTGGAATTTATATCCATATAAATGACCAAATTGGCTTATAATAATGGTCTTTCTATAAAGTTTTCTTCCAACCATTACCCCCAAAGAAATGGAGTCTCTAAATCTACCAACAAGAACCTAATTAAGGTAATCAAAAAAACTATTGAAGACAAGCCTAGGACTTGGCACAAACTCCTAAAATATGCTTTATGGGAAGATATAATCATAAT
The DNA here is from genome assembly GCA_037957365.1 of Torreya grandis. Taxonomy (NCBI): domain Eukaryota; kingdom Viridiplantae; phylum Streptophyta; class Pinopsida; order Cupressales; family Taxaceae; genus Torreya; species Torreya grandis. Next base: position 813,181 of record JARHVA010001171.1, read on the forward strand.
TAAATATGCTTTAAATTCCTCACCATTACTAATGGTGTATGGATAATAACATATCTTTCCTATCACCCTCAAGCTACCCACTTTTAGATCTATGTAGGAGTACATGGAAGAAAGTTAGGAACTTACAAGTTCTAGATGGTTGCATATAGCTCATATGGAAGATGCAAGGGAGAAAGACTTTACTAACTTTAGTAGATATCAAAACATAGTAAATATTTGGTTTGATAAAAGGTCAAAAGTGAAGGTGTTCAAATAAGGATACCTAGTCCTTCTTTGGGATAAGGCATTTGAACCCAAGGGTAAACATCACAAATTCACACCTCTATGGATTAGCCCATATTAGATTGTAGAAACCTTGTGCAATAACACCTTCAAGCTCAAAGACTTATAAGGAATAGAGTTTACACTACCCACCAATGGGTAGTACCTCAAGCATTATTTTTATACTACCCCTCTTAGGGTCTTCATAGAGTAATTTGTAAGACTAATTAGGTTAGGGTAGGTAGGCTAGTTAGTTTCTTCCTAATTCTCTTTTTTGTTCTATTTGTGTATATGCCTTCTATTGTCCTTTATTATTTCCTATTATTTGTTTATTTTTTTGTTTTTTATTTGTTCCTTAGCACTAATAAGTCTTTATGGACAGTTTGGTTCTCAAAGTATCTTATCTGTGTTAAATTCTCAAAATTCAAAAATAGGATGTAAACCTCATACATATGATGACCATAAACTTGAAATATGAGGTTAGTGATATAACATGGAGAAACTAGTAAAGACCAATGAAAATATACATTATTCTATCCAAACCTAAACATTACCTTGACCTGAATATGGTTTTAAGAAGAGTTACACTTTTGAAGTGAAAACTTATGTTATTAGGATAAAATCATGTTTGCATTTAATAGGACATCCTTACCAGGGACATTGATTATAGCCATGGGTGATTTTTTGAAAATAATTACTTGACTAAAATCCTTGAACCTAGTTATCTTGGTTCCCAACCTTGCTAAAAGCATTAAAAAATGTGTCAGAAATACAAAAATTAGAACTCAGTGCAAAATCTAAATATTTTTAGGCATAGGCAATTTAGGTAATCTCCATCAGGGTTATGGATGCCTGGATGACAATGGAGCAGGGCCTTAAATAGAGATAAAGGAATCTCTATTAGGTTTATAGATACTTGGCTAGTAGTAGAGCAATGCCCAAGCCTCCCCTAAACTAAGAGCATGATTCTTCATGAATACCTAAGTGTGTTATAAGCTAGTGTAAATGATTAAGGAGATGAAACCTAGAAGTTATTCCCTAAATCCCATGATAAATAGTAAGTTAAATCAAATCACACATATAACATGAATATATATTGGTAATTAATCTTAATCTTTTATGTGCAAAGCTTGTTGTAACCATGAACAAATCTTGATAATGACATGGGTCTAGTAGGATAAGTGACCTAGTTATTTCCCTAAACCAGAGTCTCTAGGTTCTAACATATGTCTATGTTTCCCCTGTGAGTCACCATTTATTTGGGTCAACATACCCCTAATTTTAAAAATTGGGGCCCTTGAGATTTTTTTTTAACCTTACCATTAAAAGCCTTGCTATGCTCCTTAATTTTATAGAATTTGAAGATCATCCACTCTGATAAGGTAGCATATTTTGTTTATATTTAACATTTGGTATGCCTAATGTTACTGATGTTTATCGTTTATTGGTGAGAAATGCAAGTTCCATGGAGAAAGCATTAGAATTTACTAGGAAATAAATCCACCACTTGGTCCTACTTACTCTTGGTATATAGAAATTTTATCTTGAACCCCCGTCAACAAAACCCTAAGCCTAAAACCCTTTAGTTCAAGTTCAAAATTTGGTGGGAGCAACTTGGCAGGAATGCTTAAACCACTATAGACTTAAGTCTAATTTTATATTAAGGTTTGGTCATGTTTATTAACACAACCAAACCTTAATACAAAATTATACATAAGTCCTTGTGTATTTTCCCTTTAGCATCCTTACCTATTATAACCTCACCTAGAAATGGTTTTGCAAGGTCCCCCTTTTGTTTCCTAACTGATCCTCTTTTAATTAATGTATTGGCCTAAGTTTTAATCCTAAGACCTCCCCATGTTTATTAATTTAAACAAGACCTTATTTTTAAAAATTTATCCTAAGTCTTTATTACTCTCGGATCCTAACTTAACATTCTTGCTTGATTGTATATCTAACAATCCTTGCTTCATCTCGAGATCTAATTTAATAATGCGAGATGAACTCAAGATCTTAGGAAGCCTCATGAAGAATTAGCATAATAAACCTTAGTCTTAAGTTTATCATGTTTATTAATATAATGAACTTACGATTAACCATTTAATCTAGGTCTTTATGTGATCCATGAGACTAACTTAAACTTCATGCACCTTATAGGATCTAACCATCTTCACTTTATCATAGGATCCAATCTAATAGAGTGAGTAGAAGGTTGAGAAGTCAAATCCTTGAGAAGGCACCACATGGAAATTACTTATGCCAAGCTTTGTTGGTAAAGGGTCCCATATGTTAATAAAGCCAATAACATGCAACTACTTAGATCACCATCTAATGATCCTCGCTTCTCATAATCTGATCGAGTGCATTGAATCCAAGATCCTACGAAGCTTCATGAGGATGTCATGTGGCATCCTCACATCTGACCATAGGAAATTCACATATTTAAATTTGACACTCATACTCATATCATTTGATGACTGTGAGGATATCTATGATGTTAGCAAGACCGTCAAATTTAACATAATCCAACTTTTTGCCTACAAAAAGGGGGCATGTTTTAAATATTTTAACAAGGGTACCTTTGATATTTTAACCAAGACTTAGCATAAATTGATTTATCCAAAGGTTCTTCATATTTATTAATACAAGATTAACTTAGGCTCAACATTTCACCTAAGTCTTAAACTTATAGCTTAAGACTGACTTAAACTCTGTGCATCTTGTAGGATCTTATGGCTCTCTCTTAATCATACAAACTTATTCCAATGGAGTGAGATCTTCGAGTATATCCCAAGAGACCCAAGATCTCAACATGTTGAAGAAGCTTGAGGATTGAAGCTTGAAAGGTGAGAGAATACAATAGAACTTAGTACTTATAATGACCAATGAGGTGAAAAACCTAGGATAATGATAAATGGTTTGCACTAAATCCTTGGATCTTGATCTAACAAAGTGAAAACAAAGGCAAATTTTAAAGGGTAATGGTTAGTTATCCTTAACAAATTTATGAAAATGACATTAAAAGATGCCAAATAGATACCACATAGGATCCACATGAGTATATTATGACAAAACTTAGATTGTGTCCATCTATAAATTCAAAGGTATAAAAGCACAAGTCTTAATCAGATCTCAAGACATGAATGAGCCCATGTCTAAATTACCTCTACCATTAAAGATCTAGGAAAGCCTAAAAATTAGCATAAATTAAGAAAATTATGATTAGTTGAATCATATTCAATCCAAAGTAATTCTAAGTGGGAAGAAAGACAAGCTAAAGACTTTTGTGAAGTTGGTATCAAATATTCTGAAATTTTAGGAAACAATGGTAGTAGGTAGGAAACAATGGAGGGAGGAAATAGAGATTTACTTATCTAAGGACCACCATCAACTTAATGGAAGTTTATATTGATTGTAATCTTGCAACACACTTATAAAATAGAATATTCCATTGTATAAGTATATGCTAGTTTTTTATCATATATATTTCTAGGTCAGTCTAACATAGAAGGTCATATGCATTCTAGAATTTTCATATAAGGACAATTTTCCTTATTTTTCACATATGTATCTTGAAAAATTGACCAGTACACCACCTATGCTCTCTATAAATAGGTAGTGTTACCATTTTGTAAACGGAGATATTTGGAGAAAAAAATTATATACTTGGAGCAATTAATACATCTAATGAATTCTACAAGGATTGTCCATCTCATTATGTTAATAGTCAGTAGATTTTATCTCAATTACTTGTCTAGATCTTGAATTTCAATGGTCTCTCTGAATTTTGAATTGAATTTTCATTACAAGGTTGTTAATATATGTTACACTAGATTAGTTGAAAAGATCATAAGTTACTTCATTTTAATTTGGTCTGCATCAAAGATGTGCATTAGCTAATTAGATGAATTAGAATAACATTAAAGAATACTTGGTTCCTACTTGTACTTTCAATTTATCCTCAAAAAAATTTTGGTTGTGATGAAAATTGAGTACTAGCTATTTTACATTCAATACTAGTTTAAATGCATGTTTAAGAAATTGAGACCTTGTCATGATGTTTGAGATAAAGATCATCAATCACATTTGTTTCTTTTAAAATAATTCACAATAACTTATATCTCCTTATCAATATCCACTTAGATTAGTGTAGTTTATAACTTTGGTCAAGTTTCATTAAAATTCACAAAGGTTGGACCAAGGTGGATCCCTACCACCAAATCATACAAATATTATGGAACAGTCTACTCCACTTTGCTTCTATTTCACCATAGGCACTCTAATTACCAAATTCTTGTAACTCATTCTTTGAATTCTTAGAATTCTAAAATGAGAATTATTCTCTAATCACTAAGAGCACCTGTGTTACACTTAGAGGCATCAATAGGATCATTCTTTACACAATTCCCCATATATTCCTACATTAAGGTAGTAGGTTTTAGTGGTTGTCCCTTCACCCTCCCTTGATACGTAAGTGACAAATGGGCATTGTTGGAGTTGGTGTGATGATTAGCATAAACCCATAAGCTCTTCTCATATAGACATAAGGTATGGATTTATTTCCCTATTTCTATTGGCCATTATACATGCTAAACTCTTCTAAAGGCTAGAGGTGTAGAGACAGAGATGATCCAAGTAACATTGAGGACCCTGGAGTCCAGGCCATATTTTAACCCACATGGAAAAATCATTCATGCTTTATAGTTTGCATCATATGAAACATGTGTCATACTATGAAGATTATTGGGAATATTTTGATGATGAAGAGATGGTTATAATGAGGAACTATTCAAGAATGTCCTTGTAGCAAATAAAGGATTATGATCTAGATTCAATACCTAATGACTTGGAAGATGATTTTTCTAAAGTGGATCCATTATACCTCACCCAGATTATTTTGAAACCCCTACCATGAGTCAAGTGGTTAATTCCCTAGTCATTTTCTCTATTTGATAGAAAAACCCATGTCATCAATAAGACTATCAATTGGATAAAGAGTAAATGACTATAGATTATAAGAGAAACCATAGGAGTTAAAGAAAAGCCCCTAAAATTAAAATTAGAAAGTATACAACCAACAAAAAAGGGCCCTAGTGAATCATTAGTGGTAATTAAACAAAAATAAGAAGAGGAAAACAAAGACAAAAGCAAGGAAAAAAGAATTAAGAAAAGAAGGAGAAGCTACACATGAACCCATAGATATTTTAGTAGAAGAGAGAGCACTAAAAACATAAGGATATAATATTTCAGATCTTATAATATTGGTTCCTATTTCCATTGTCCCTCCTTCTCCTACTTCTATAGTATAGGAATCTTCAACACTTCCACCAAATACCTCTTCTACCTAAGCACCTATGGTTTCCATTACACCACAAGTCTCTGCTCCTCTCCCTCCACTCATCCCCACTTTATCCACCACTACACCCACCTCAATAATCCAAGGTTAAACACCACAAACAATTCTATGGAGCACCCAAATTCCCCCTATAGTGGGAGTTCAAGTTTCTACTTCACTTTCCCTTCCTCCTACTTCTCCTTCCCCATTCAATATAATCCCACTTTCTATTTCATTCATAGTTCCTTCTGTTTCATCACCATTAATCCCCAACAACACTCAATAGTATATTTCCTTATAGTTAGTCATCTTGACCACCATTTTATAGGCCACTTTAATCTCTAGAGTGAGTATTTTTCCCTCTTTATCTCAACCTACCATTTTCACCTCACCAACCCTAAGTGGCCCCATACACCTAATTTACACATTCATTTCCTTGGATTTCACCCTTCCATTGGTTTTTAAAGTCATGATCCATACTTATGTTGCTCCCACTTCCCCCATTTCCACTACTTCATCCATACCATTAGTTAAGTTTGTAACAACTCAAACACTTAGTGAAGTAATGGGTTTGTAAAATAGTGGTGAACAAAATTATTCACAGACACCTCCTAAGCTATCACTAGTGTCATCTTCCCAAGAGGCCTCCTTGGTCATAGTGTTAGTGTAGCTACATCAGCTATAGATTTTGTGGTGACTATTCCAAATACATAGAAGGCTACACCTAGTTGGTTATCCCAATCAATGATCAAAAAGAGGAAAACCATGATTGATCCCAACACTTTGGACTTTGGTATGACTGAAGTCAAGAAGAAATCAAAACCTACTCCTAGGACCTTCTCAAGAACATTCATTGATGAAAAGGGAGAGATATATGTTGATATTGTAGTTCTCTAGCTAGACAGATCAAAGAAAGATGTTGTGGTGGTAGATTATAAGGTCTCTCATATACACCTTGGTTAGCAGACAAGAGAAGGGATCAAGCACAAGGTGAAGTTAGGTATTAACTCTCTCTTCTAAATAATTTACCATGACAAAACCACCAAGGATAAACTCAAAAAGAAGGTTGATTGGTTGATCAAACCACTTAACTAATTCATAAAACTCAATAAGACATTGTCAAAACCATAGGTAGTGCAACAAATCAGTTCGGATGAAGTTACAAGTGATTCTGTACATTAGATTACCCACATGGGAAGGGCTACAAAAGAATGGTCTAAGGAACTAATTACAAGGGGCAACATGGCCCTCAAAAAATGATGGAATAGTATGGTATCATCATAGAGAGAAAGGAAGTTTTCAAATCATAGATCAGTAGCTATGAAGGAGAGGTCCAATCTTTGAACATGTATTATCCCAAATTGATAGCCATAAAGTTAAATGATATGAATGCCTTCATTGTTGAAAATATATTAAATAAATCTACTAAGCATGAGGAATTACATAGGGCTACCCAATTCCAAATAAGGATATTGACTGAGTCTATTGAGAGATCCAAAGAGGCTCATGATAAATATATTTGTGTTAAATGAGATTGATGGCATGATGAATTTAATTTCATGCAAACCAATGGATGATGCAGGTAATCTCTTAGAGGCAAAATAGGTCCAAGAACATTTTAATGCAATAGTTGAGAAAGAGTCAGCAAAAGACACTATCTTTACCTTGATTTCAATTCATAGGTTTATCAAATATTAGAAGGCAACTGATCAAATGAGAACTAAAGTACAAGGTGTCAGGACTTTCCAAAGAGAGTTATTCGATGTACAGGTAGACTATGTATCTTCTAGAATTTATTCTTATGGGCCAGATGAAGAGCGAATATAATAAATACTCAAGGCCTTTGATGCATACTCAAAGAAGCTGCTAGCAAAAAATGATAAGAAAAATGAAGCTATTCTAAAGACTAAATAATTTTTCCTCTCTTTCAAATATTTGCAAAATTTTCTATCATGTGTATTTTTCTTTTATAAAGTCATTATAATTATAATTACAAAGTGCAAGTGTGTATTTTTTATAACTCATTTGGAGAAAGAGAAGACATTTATTTTTCACTTTATATCTTTTAAATATGGAAGTTGCAAATTGCACTTTCTATTTTAATTAATGTGAAATGAAAAAGTACAAAGTCATAAAAACAAACTGCATGCTCCCTTTTTGGTAAAAGTGATAAAGACTTGGATGTTGAAAAGTCTCACTTTAGTTTTTCACGCTATGGTTTAAATAAAAATAAGTTTGAAATTTTATTTTCAATATTATCTTTTATTTGGGAAAAGAGAATCCTTTTGGGCATCAAATCTTGCATGGAGAGTTATTTTTATTCATCATCCAAGGATACTTGCATGAAGATCTCTAGCTACGCCAAGATCAGTTACAGATTCATGCCTCACTCATGCACACAACTAAAGAACTAGAAATAGAGTAGCTCACCCCCTTTACATATGGTGTTTCAGTTTACATGATTTCTTTTGCTAGGTGTTAAATTTTTGGCAACTACATGTCTTCTAAGGCATATTTTGTATAAATATGGGTAGACCCCATGGTCTAATGGTATCCTTTTGCTATTAGTGATATTTTTTGCATTTTTAATGTATTCTCTACAAGTTGTAGCCTTTAGAGATAAATAAAGTTGAAGTTGTTGCCTTTCTTATCTTTGGAATCTTTGCGTTATGCAAGTTATCTAATTCTTTGTGTAATTTTTATATTTTATTTTAGTCTCAAGAGAATTCATTTGTGGTATTTTACCTTCTTGATAGTATTTTTTGAAATAAATATCTTTTTCCCTTTGTTGAAGAATATATAGAATAAAACATTTGATTTTTGAATTTGCATAAGTTTTTGGATTTTAGTAGGGACGATAAACTCAGGGGTTTGATGCATACAACTAGGAAACTGTTCTAACAACCTCAACAGTTTTGGTCAAAATCCATGCCTGAGATGGAAATTAAAATCATTGAAGGCAAACATATTAAGATTGGGAAATGAATACCAATACCAGCACAAGATTACATTGATATGGAAAGACAGATCAAAGATCTAGAGGCAAATGGCTTTATTGAAAAATCTATCTCTCCTTTCTGTTGTTATGCCTTTATGGTAAACAAGCACTCTGAGAAGAAAAGAGGAAAGAAGATGATGGCCATCAATTACTGACCATTAAATGTTATTACATAGCCATATCCATATCATATTCTAGACAAAAGTTATCTACTTGAAAAAGTAGCCAAATGTAAATACTTTTCACAGTTTGATTATAAATCTAGTTTTTATCAGGTCAGGGTAAAAGATGTTGGCAAAGAAAAGATAGCCTTGAACTACCCCTTTGGCCACTTTCAATGGACTATTATGCCATTCAGATTAATGAATGCACCAACATACTATCAATCATACATGGATGGCATCCTCAAAGACACTTCAAAGTATCTTTGTGTATATATAGATGATATTTTAATTTTTAGTAATTCTCTTTTTGAGTATTTTTCCCATCTATCAAAATTATTTGAGCTAGATGATAATTCTAAATTAGTCTTGTCAGAAATGAAAATCTATTTATGTAGACAATAATGTAATTTTCTTGGAATGATAGTTCATAATTCCAAGTTACAAGTTCAGCCGCATATTAAAGAAAAGATCATCAATTTTCTAGACCAGTTGGATAAAAAACTCTACAAGCATTTTTGGGATTATTGAACTATTTAAATAGTTTTTATCCTAACTCTAGTGAATATAGGTTCATTATTTAAGAGCTTCTCCATAAAAAGAAAGAATTCTAGTGGAAGGAAGAACATACTACAGCCATACATAAGGTTAAGATAAAAGTCTCTTCTCTTCCAGAATTACACATCCCAAGGTCTGAAAATTATATTGTTTATAATAATACATCTGATATTGCTCAGGGAGGGATGTTAGTGTGTTGTACAAAAAATAAAGAATTCATCTATGAATTTTCTAGTGGTGTCTTTAGCTTAGATATTCTAAAATGGATCTCCTTTGATAAGGAGATATATGCAGTTAAAAAATGCCTTGATAAATTTATACTAAAACTTTTACACTTGCCAAGATTCATCATAAGGACCGATTGCACCTAGTTCATGACCTTCCATGAAAAGGATCATGGCATAAAATATGGAAGAGGTAAATATATTAGATGGCAAGCCTTTTTCAATTAGTTTAATTTCTCTATTGAACATATAAAAGGCACTGACAATATAATGGCAGATTGGCTTAGTAGAAATCCTCCTGTAACTCTAATGCACCAACCTTATCCTATTTTTAATCTAACCAAAATTACTAACCAGTGATTTGATTCATTAAATATAATAATCCACAAATAGATCCTTCAAGAAGGTTTGCATCCCAGATATACTAAGATTTCTTATTCTGCAGCCACTAATGTATAGATGTCAAATGCAACTTCCATTATCAGCAATCGACAATGAAATAAAGGTGTTATTACAATCAATAGACTAAATAGTGAATTATTATATTATCAATTTACTGAAGTATTAAAATGACCATTATGGATATGGTGTATCATAATTTAAACACCTCATAATGAACTTCTTTACAGATGGATTGCAAGTTTTGGTCCTCACCACATCCATGAAGAAGAAAATCATGATCAAGATACGGTGGTCTACACTATCATTAGAAGACAACTTGAGTGGGAATCTTATTTCCATATCACTCTAATAAGTACTCCCTACAATCATAATCATGGGTCACCTCATTAGCATCTTTCTAGTACATTTCAAATAACATGTCTTTTCTGACCTATAAGTGAAGAAGACTTGCTCACTGAAGCGGAAGCCATGTTGGACCCACCAAGATAGTTGTCTTCATCAAGCTCATCCAACAACATATCACTGTAGATTAACTTTTGTGCTATAAATCATGATGGGATAGACACTACCTAGGCAAAGATTCTAGGCAAGACCTCCCATATTGCTATAAATAAGACCTCTCTGCTTGTATTCGATCATCAAAAAAAAATTGAGTCTCAGAGATCTAGTAGCTTTTCAAATTCAAATGTATACTCTTCTCTTGCATTTCATAGGAGCCTAAGAAACAAAAGCTTAAAGAAATATTTGTAATATCTATTTTTATATAATAGTGAGAAGCTGTAGCCATTCGGCCCCTACCTAATATCATGGTTTTTATTGTAACAAAGCTCAGAATAAAAGGAACATCTATTGACATAAAAATATTGGCATCAGAGCAATATTTTTATGTGAATAGACACTTCTTTTATTTTGAGCTCTGTTATAGTAAAACACATGACAGTAGGCAGGGGCTGAATGGCTATGGATTCACACTATTATATAAACTTAGATATTACAAATATTTATTAAAGCTTTTGTTTCTCAGGCTCCTATGAAAGGAAAGAGAAGATCATACACTTGAAGTTGAAAATATACTAGATCTCTGAGACTCAAAAAAAATTCGATGATGGAATACAAGCAGAGAGGTCTTATTTATAGCAAGATGGGAGGTCCTGCCTGGAATCTTTGCCTAGGCAGTGTCTGTCCCATCATGCTTTATAGCACAGAAGTTAATCTATAGTGATATGTTATTGGATGAACTTGATGAATAAAGCTATCCTGGTAGGTCAAACATGGCTTATGCTTTAGTGAGCAAGTCATCTTCACTTATAGGTCAGAAAAGACATCTTATTTGGAATGTACTAAAAATATGCCAATGAGGTGACCCATGATTATGATTGTAGGGAGTACTTCTTGGAGTGATATGGAAATAAGATTCACACTCAAGTTGTCTTCTAATGATAGTGTGGACCACCATATCTTGATCATGATTTTCTTCTTCATAGATGAGGTGAGGACCAAACCTTGCAATCCACTTGTAAAGATGCTCATTATGAGGTGTTTTAATTTTAATACACCATGTCCATAATGGTCATTTTAATAATTCAGTAAATTGATAATATAATAATTCACTATTTAGTCTATTGATTGTAATAACACCTTCATTTAGTTGTCGATTGTTGATAATGAAAGTTACTTTTGACATCTGTAAATTAGTGGCTATAGAATAAGAAATTCTAGTATACCTACGATGCAAACCTTCTCGAAGGATCTATTCTTGGACTATTATATTCAATGAATCAAATCCCTTGTTAAAAATTCTAGTTAGATTAAAACCAAGATAAGGTTAGTGCATTAGAGTTGTAGGAGGATTTCTACTAAGCCAATCTGCCATATATTGGTAGTGCCTTTTATATGTTTGATAGAGAAATTAACTGATTGAAAAAGGCTTGCCATCTAATATATTTACCTCTTTCATCTTTTTTGCCATGATATTTTTCATGGAAGGTCAAGAACTGGGTGTAACTGGTCCTTATGATGAATTTTGGCAAGTGTAAAAGTTTCAGTATAAATTTCTCAAGGTATTTTTTAACTACATATATCTCCTTATCAGAGGAGATTCATTTTAGAATATCTAAGCTAAAAACACCACTAGTGAATTCATAGATGAATTCTTTATTTTTTGTACAACATACTAACATCCTTCCCCAAGCGATATCAAATGCATCAGTATAAACAATAAAATTCAAACCTTGGGATGTGTAATTCTGGAAGAGAAGAATTTTATCTTAATCTTCTGTATGGCTGCAATATGTTCTTCCTTCTACTGGAATCCTTTCTTTTTATGGAGAAGCTCTTAAAGAATGAACCTATCTTCACCATAGTTAGGATAAAAACTATTTAAATAGTTCAATAATCCAAAAAATGATTGTAGAGTTGGTTTATCCAACTGGTCTAGAAAATTGATGATCTTTTCTTTGATATGCGACTGAACTTGTAACTTAGAATTCTGAACTATCATTCCAAGAAAATTACTTTCTTGTTTACATAACTAGATTTTCATTTCTGAGAAGACTAATCTAGTATTATCAACCATCTCAAAAAAATTTGATAGATGGGAGAAATGCTCAAGAAGAGAATTACTAAAAATTAGAATATCATACACACACACACACACACACACACACACACACACACACACACACACACACACACACACACACACACACACACACACACACACACACACACACACACACACACACAAAGATACTCTGAAGTGCCTTTGAAGATGCCATCCATGTATACTTGATAGTATGCTAGTGTATTCATTAATCTAAATGGCATAATAGTCCATTAGAAGTGGCCGAAGGGGTAGTTGAAGGCTATCTTTTCTCTATCAGCTTCTTTTACCCTTACCTGATAAAAACTAGATGTATAGTCAAACTATGAGAAGTATTTACATTTGGATACTTTCTCAAGCAAATAACTTTTGTCTAGAATAAGATATAGATATGGTTGTGTAATAGCATTTAATGGTTGGTAATTGATGACCATCCTCTTCTTTCTTCTTTTTTGCTCAGAGTGATTATTTACCATAAAGGCATAATAGCAGAAAGGAGAGACATATTTTTCAATAAAGCCATTTACCTCTAGATCTTTGATTCAGATTTCCATATTAATGTAGTCTTATGCTGCTATTAGGATTCATTTCCAAATCTTCATATGTTTGCCTTCAATTATTTTGATTTCCATCGTAAGCATGGATTTTGACCAAAACTACTGAGGGTTTTCAGAATAGATAGTGGTTTTAATCTTTTCTCCTATAGCTTGGATTTCATTAGGGACTATAAACTCAAGAGTTTGATGCATAGAACTGGGAAACTGTTAAATGGCATAAATCAGATGAGGGATCCTCAGTCTTTCATTTTTTATTGTGAACATAACACTTTTGGTATTATAACCATATGGTGAGTATCTGTCTATAAAATCACCACCTAATACAATATCTATAGGCATTTTAAGTAAAGTAAATAAATCACAATGGAAGATTTTATTTTGTATCTAAAGGGGTTGCTGGTGTTTATACAAATTATAGATAAAACTATTACCTTGGACATCTAAGCTCTTGTAAGCTAGAGAGTCATCTAATTTCTTCTAATCTTGGATGATCTATGGTTTTGAAAAAGAAAGTGAAGCACCTGTATCTATTTGGACATCTGTTAGTCTACCATTTAATTTGATAGTAATGAACTGGGTAAACTTTCCATTAATCAACTATGTTAGATAAGCTAGTTATGGAATTTCTAAGGGAGGAATACTAGTACATACCAGTTTTTGTTTCCCTAGATCTTGGATAGGAGTTTACTCTAGGTAGATGGTTTCTTCTTGTACTTCTTCATCTTTTGGATTATTGCATTCACCTGGGTAGTAATCTATGTTAGAGTAAAAATATATTTCTACTTATTCATCCTTTTCTTCTTCTTCTATGGGTAAAAGTATATCCCACTGTGGCTCGATCTTTGGTGAATAGATTTCTCTTGGTGTTTCTATACTGGTGAATTTGTTTTTCATCCAAGAGGCACTAGGCTTGAAATATCTCTAAAACTACAAAGGAGGATGCTGAGGCCATTGCATTATTGGTGGCATTCTTGGCATAGAGGGTTACCTTCCTCATGTATGACTTTGTCCTCTATTCTTAGGCCTAGTGTCTCTTTTTGGTACTTCATCATAGTGATGAGACCATCTTCCATATGCTTCAAATATAAGGCCTAAAGCATCATGGTGCCATGGCCATTGCATATTTGTGAGCGATTGCTCCAAATCATTAGCTAATAATTTGAGAGTGTTAGCATCATCATCATCATCATCATCATCAAAGTCTTCATCAGGGAGATCATCTAGAATTGGTTCATAGATGTCATCATGTAAGTAAAGATCTTCATCAAAATCAATAATATCTCACCATGTAGCTATGTTGGAGGTGAAAATGGATTTAATAGTAGTATTTTTACAATGGCATTACAAGGCAATATGGATAGGTTTATGACAAATATAGCAAATAGGTTGCTTTGAGGGAGGATGTGGAGAGCAACATGTCTTGAGATAGTTTTCTGTAAGAGCATAGGAATGCCAATGAGGGAAAGAGTGGTGCTTGAATGATAAATACTTGTAGTGTTGCTTCTGGTATTTCCAAGGTTGGACAAATGGCTGATAGCCAAATGGGGCTATTTCAGGGAAAATTGGAGTGATCTGAGAGGCTTGATGCTTAGTGATCTTTTAGAAGGTTTTGGTTTCTGAGACCAACTGCATGGCTTGCTATTTATAAAAATCAATGACATCAAAAAGAGAGAGGTCATCAATGGTTAGGCTTTTAAGATCAATATAGGCTATAACCTTATGAATAAGATTATAAGGTAAAGCATGCAGAAATTTTAGCTTAATTTTGGTAGTACCAAAACTTTTACTTTCATATGATAACTCATGAAATTGTTTAGAAAAGGCATAAAACTAATTTAAATCACAAAGATCCATCTTGAGAATCCATTTCTTTGATTCCATTTCGTGATTACCAACTGGAGGTGCAAACTCATTAATTAGTAAATGATATAAGGTAGCTAGAGGATCAGGCTGATGATGGACTTTTTCCATCTATTCTTGCTCTATCATAGAATCCCACCATTGGGTAATAATACCCCAAAAGAATTTTGAATCAAATATAGTGGTACCAAGTGGGTTTAAATGAGAGGAAATAGTGATAACCCTCATAGAATTATACCATGCAAAAAATTCATTTAGAGGATTGAGAGTATCATCTATATTCAAGTACCATGGCTGTAAAGGAATCTATGTCCTTTGCATCAAGGAAGTACTGGGATTACTTTTCTAAGGTTTGAAATTAGAACCAAAATTAACCTCATATGTTAAAGTAGGAATTTGTTCTATATTTTCTATTTCTTAATCCTGCTTGACTAACCAGTCAAGACTATCTTCTAAAGCTGTAAGCTTAGTATCAGTGGAAGACAACTAGTTCTGTACACCATGATAGATTTGGTTTGTATTGTCTTCAAGAATGGTTAGCTTATCTAGACTATGTCTAATATACAAGTCATCTTTACATAAGTCATCAAAAAATTTAGAAATATGAGAGTTAAATCTAGATACATAATGCATGTGCTTGAACTCATTAGAAGGTTCAATATCTCCTTGGAAAGTAGCAAAAAAATAACTCACAACTCCTTCTATTTGTTTATAAGTACCTTTATGAGGTGGCCATCTTCCACCTTTATATAGATTTACATGATGGTCAAAATAAAATTCAAGAGTTTCTTCTATAGGAAGACTCATAATTGTATAAGGCAAGGAACTTGTAAGATCAAGTCCTTGATTGATCTCTTCATCTTTTATGAATATATGACCTACTTTTACAGCTCTTCTTATAGAAGTAGAGGATGAGGAAGAAGGTCATGGAGAAGACATGGAGGAAAAAAATTTAGAGAGAGATCTGGGTACAATATTAATAGATCTACCATCTATTTTATGTACAATACCTTGACCTTTCATTTTAGAAGAGACATGTTTTAACCAGTCAAGCTTCCAATCAGATGGAATTTCTATAGACTCTATATGTCCTTTTGGTAATTGGACCATGCCACTTAATCTTCAAGTATATGGTATATTTTCTACAATTTTGGGGTGATTAGTATTGATCATACTATAAACAACTGTGATGTTCAGAGAAGCATATTGAAATTCTCCAAACATGTCTAGACCAAATAAGGATGTGAACATACCCCAACAATCTAAAGATCCAAACTTTACTTCTTTACAACCTTTATCACAGACTATGATTGAAAGGTTATGACAAAACTTAAAATAAATAATATTATCATTAATACGGCCAAGACTATATAATTGACAAGAATGCTTAAAACTAACTTGACATCTATCACATAGGGCTAAATACAACATAGGCCTGATATTACTAGGGATTAATGGAATAATTAACACACGAATAAGACCAAAGTGAACAAATTTGACATCTTCATGAGAATGGATGTAATTAATTTATGATTCAGGTAATAAAGATAAAAAATTTGTTCAGAATGTTTTCTTGGGTTTATAAATTAGAGTAAGCTCAACTGACTTAATATGGGGCTTTACAAAAGATAAATAAGTGGAGTTATAAACAAATTTGGACTTAAGAAGTGCAAACTTCTTATAGATTTGAGAAAACTTAATAGCTGGAGGCTTATACAGATTATTTCCCTTTCTAAAAATTTCTCACTTTCTAGATAATAATCTCTAAAATGGAATTTGGAAAATCAGAAGAAGCTTCTACTATTGAAATTCTTAATGAATTTGAACTTGAAGGAACATATGAGTTACCTCCTTTTATTCTAGAACAGTTTTATGACTATCCAAATATAGAGGTTACAAAAGAAACCTTAAATAAACCCAATCTATTTTCTACCCTATTGTGCTTTCCAAGCAAGCATCTAGATCCACTTATAAATTTGGTGCAATCACCATACTTTTAGTTTTTTCTATAATTTCAATTTCTTTAAAACACTTTTCCCATCAAATCCTCAGTTTAGGATATGAGAGCACTAAAGATCAAAATTCTTAAGAGGCTAATATTTATATAAGATTTAGTGAAATAAAGTTGACCTTATTCAGAGATTAACCTTAAATCACCAAGGTCACACAACTTTGGAGGTTTTTCCATTGTTTCATTGGGCACTTTCATAACAAGCTATAAAATAAAGACAGGTGCAATCCTATATGATAACAATTGGTAAATGCTTAATGAAGGAAGGAACAATGACAAATAGGAGTTGATAATTTTGTGTCTATGATAAATGGATGTTTTACAATCTAAAATTTTGAAGTTATATTCATATTTGTGATTAAAAAACAATATGGAATACAAATCATATTCTATTTTCTATATGAATATAAGATGTTGATAGGGTATAAATATGCAGTGAAAGAAGACCTCTTGGTTTTCATTGAGAATGAGTGATTAGTTAGTGAATCTTTGTTGTGTTTACCAAATAAATGGTGTATTTCAGGATTTGGTGTAATTATATTATAAAACATAGGACCGCATTATGTTTCCCTTTGGCATTATGTAAGCTTTATTTGTACATGGTAGTTTCTAGACTAAGAACCAAAACAGGTGTCTTAAAGGTTGGGTGGAGTGCATAGTGAGTTTGTTAAGATAATATTTATGGTGGAAAAGTATGTATGTTATTGAAGTTATTTGTATAAAAATATTAAAACCCTATTTTCTTATAGATAAGTAATGAATTCATTGTGTGGTAGAAGAACTGGGTGTACATTATAAGGGATAAAGATAGTGTGAAAGCATTTTGATCAAAAGAGCAAACCTTGTTTACTATTTGGAAGAAGTCATGATAAGGTATTTGAGGAAAGAAAGATTCAATACTCAAGATTCTAAACTTGAATCTTACAAACTTTGATAGGTTGTGAATATACCCTATTTCGTATATACTCATAATGAAAGTGACTATATGAGGATGGTGTAATATAAGTGCAAGAATTCTAATAAAAGACTCAACCCAAGGTGTAAGATGACTACAAAATTGAAATAAGTCAATAAATCAAGAAGTTAAACAAATTAAGATAGGTAAGGAGAATATGGGAACACCGTGGTAAGTGTTAGTTTCTTCTAAAATCAAACTAGGATGGTTTATTTCAAACTCTGCACTGTACATTTGTAATGAATAGATTGTGAAGTTAAAAGTTCTAGTTATCTATTATGAAGGAATGTTCATGCATTAGAGTTGGCATTCCACCATGCAAATGCTAAGTTGTTGATATAAACCTATTCAAGATTTTTAATTAGCATCTTAAAATTTAGGTGAAGCTTGGTGTGGTCATACTAAACGAGAACCTAAAGTCTTATGAAGGTTTGGAAAACATGTAAAGAGGTTCCACAGTTTTGTGAAAATGTTTTAATGATATTCTAAGTTGATTTTTGATGAACCAGTAGTTTTGTCTCTAATATTTTAAAATTTAGATGAAAATATCAATTGAATATAGTTACATGACAATTTCTTTATTGAAATAAATGGATGTCAATGCAGTTTGGGTGATGTAACTAGTTTACTTACTCAATATGGATGCATGCAGATTATTTATTGGTGTATGATCTTTTCAAGTTATTTTGGAATGAATTTGGTAGATTTATAATCTTCTTCATTTTTGAAATTCAAGAAAAATATTTTTCATATGCTTGGTATTTTCACATTTCAAAAATCCATAAGACAGTCAAGTAAACAATTGAATACACAATCATATTAGATAAAGAGGGAAGTAGAAATTTGGTGAATTTAGTGTGTGAAGACACCATGGAGAAATTGAAACCATGAGGAAAATTGGTTAGACCTTCAATATAAGTTGCATATTTAAAGAATAAACCTATAATTCATTGCCAAATGAAGTGAATTAAATACAAAGATAAAGCTAAGAGAATTTGTTAAACCTCTACATCAAATAATCATAGGATTCTATATTCCTAAGAGAATTTTAATGACTTGTGAAGGTCCTTAAATCTTGTTTTCAATGTAATACTCGTGTTCCAAATACTTGTTCTCTATAAAGACTCCTTTGTCTAATTTTTTAACAAGACCTTTAACTGTCTATGTGAATTACTTTAACTTCTATAGGATTGAGTTTGATTTTAAAGAAAAAACTAAAACATGCATTTATTCACCTACTGAGCATTATAATGAAACCCTTATTAACATATACAAAGACAACCTATCAAAATTTAAATAGTCTTTACCTTAAAGGACTCCCATGTAGTGTTTTTAGGCAAAGAATACAAGAACACATTGGGCTTGCTTTGGAGACTACTGAAAAGTCTATGTTTTATCAATAGAATATAATATTAGGACCTTAAGTTTTTGAAAACAAAATTTACAAGAAAGAGAATGACTTTCTTTAAACAAAGCATAAGTGTATGTATTCAATGGAATCTATAGTATGTAAAATAAAATACCTTTTATAATAATTTAATGTGAGAAAATAAAAAATCCTTTAATTTTCCATTAAAAATTAAAATATGGAATAAAAGAAGTAAGATTGTCTTAACCATGTGAGATAGTTTAAGTTTTATATAATAAATAAAATTTATTATATTATTATTTTACCCTTATGGTTGATGTCACCTTTTAAGTGTTTTAAATTGTTTTTATATATCATATTTTATATTTTAAGGATTTATTTAGAAAGACTAGTTTTAATTCATATTTCCCCTAGTGATGTCTTTATATGCTCTCTAGACATTTGGCCAAGTCATGTTCCTTTGATTTTGCAACATTTGAATATGCCTCTTGTTTTAGGTCTCTTTGGACCATTATCCTTCAATTTGTTTTTGAGTTATCTTGAGTGTGTGATTAATTACTTGTTGGGTTTGTATTGTTACTATCTAGAATTGTTATGATGTATATCATGCATCTTAGGGCTTGATGTGATCACATTTTTATGATTCAATGATATATATACATAAACATGTTTCTAATTTATGGTACATGGTTCATACATACATTATATGGTTTTCATATCCTTTTGAGGTAAGGTAACTACCAATTTATAATTCCTCTCACCTCAAAAGGGTGGCATATTAGTGGGTGCATGTCATAGATACATGGCTTCCACATTTTTCAAAGTTCATAGATTTAGATATACAATAGGGGCACATAATGAAAACATGTTCTCCACATTTATACATGCTCCTAGTTTTATATTTTAGTGAAGGCATGTTTTGAAAACATGTTCTCCACAATTACGTAGTTGTAAAATGGCCAAATTGCATAATTATATGATTTATAAACACATTTATGGAAAAATTATATACATGGGTACCATTTTTATACCTATATTTCAGCATGATACAATTATAAGGTACATATACTATGAAAACAATGCCTAAATTACAAAATTAAAATCAATGTTAGATTTTAAAATACATCTATAGATTTTAGCTCACTAGGTTAGACTATTATGGATTGTTCTCAAACCAATATAATATAATAGTTGGTTATCTTTTAGTATGGTTGAGGTGATTAAATCACTCAATCTTTCCAATTAGATAGGTTGGACTTGATTACACCATCTAACCTCACCAAATTTATGGTGTGGTTAACTTAAAACAACTCGTGCTCACAAGGTTATAAGTAAGATTAGATTGCATGGTTGAACTAATCTCAACTAATAGTGGAAACTCATCTTTTCTCCAAGGTTTGGGGAAAGCTTTTCCTTTAACCTCCATATATATACACACCTCAAGGTTTATATTTGTCCTAATCTCAATTTAAAGGTTTATAATGATACATATTTTTGAATCAAGATTCCAAAAGGCAAGGTGGTTACATCAATACATAGGTATACTCTTAAACCTTTATATTTATATTTCAATCATTTTAACTCTTTCTATTTCATAATATATACACTAATTATATGCTATCACATGTTCTTGGTTACAGGTCAATCACCAACGAAGCACTCAAGTTGGGCTCATGCAAAGGTAAGATTTTTTTATTTTCACCCATGTATGAATTTATTTTCCTTTAAAATATATTTTTTATGACTATATTAAAGGGGTGAATATACACACTAAATCTAAATTATATAAAACCTTAGTCTATTACACTTGGAAAATACATATTGTGGATGTACCTTCAGCTTCTAGGCCTTCCCATTATTCAAAGGCTTACATCTACTATCCCTCTATACTTATTGCTTATACCTTAGTCTACCTATATGTTATTATGATGACCAGGCCTTATATTATCACTTAAAATTCTATAAACCTACTTATCTTTTGGGTAAGTTCTAGAACTATATTTATTTTCCATCTTCTTGGACACTTGTGTCCCAATCAGACACCTATATTTATGTAAGTTTATTGTGCTATTACAAGTGTTTATTTCCATAAATTCATCAAATTTAAAATTAAAATGTGTCCATATGCTCATCATAAATTATTTAATGTGATATATTTCCTAATAGGATTGGTATATATGTACGATAATTCCTCATTCATTCACCACCTAGCAATTTCATACCTCTAAGAAGGAAATGTACCAAAAGCATTCAATCAAGAATTTTAGTGACAAAATACTCCCTATTATTTCCTATTTAAATATCAATCATATGGAAAACCCATCTACATGTTTGAGGTCCTAAAGGATTAGTCCATGAGGCATAGTTGCTAAGTTACAAGCTAGGTCACTATTGTACTTATTTTCCACATATTTCATACTTGTGCACACATAAGACAACACATTAGGGGAGAAATACATCATTCTAATGCCCTCTTCAGATTAATGTCTATGTATGAAATAAATACTGACATAAGGGTCTTTGGGGTTAGCTCAAAACAATAAGTCTAGTAACCCATTTTTTCCAAGGTCACTATAAAGATGAAGATTTGGGGGGGCAGGGGGTGGGGGAGGAAGGTTTTAATGATTTGATAAGAGAAACAACCAATGATATACATTTGAGTGCTCTAGATTGAAGGGAACACAATACCCAAAATATTCTAGGTGGTCACATATAGATATAGTAGGTTTTTTATATTAGACACCTATGTCTAAGTCAGATAAAAACATCGATACAACCATCCAAGGTCGATGTAAGTGTCTAAGGCCACAAAGGTTAATTTTTTTTACTTTTATGACTGATATATAATCTATATCTAGTTTATTACTAACATATTCCACATTATATCCACATGCACATAATAAACTAGGTAATCAATCTTGTTTCCCATTTATTTAAATATGAATCACTATTTGTACTTACTATTTTTAGCATATCTCATAATTTAAATCTATAATATTGTTTATCTAAGTTTATAATTAATTAGACTACTCTATGTGTGTGTGTGTGCGTGTGTGTGTGTCTGTGTGTGTGTGTGTGTGTGTGTGTGTGTGTGTGTGTGTGTGTGTGTGTGTGTGTGTGTGTGTGTGTCTGTGTGTGTGTGTATGTATATATGTATATGTATGTATATGTATATGTATAATATATATATATGTATATATGTATATATGTATGTATATGTATGTGTATATGTATATGTATATGTATATATGTACACGTATATGTGTGTGTGTGTATATATATATATATATACGCATATGTATATATATGTATATGTATATGCATGTATATATGTATATGTATATGTATATATGTATATGTATATGTATATGTATATATATTTATATGTATATATGTATATGTATGTATGTACGTATGTATATATATATATATATATATATATATATATATATATCACCTTAGAGCTTATTCATTTATATATTCTTAATTATATACTATACTAGCCCATATATATTTAGGGTTAAACACATATAAATAAATATTATAGGCATAAAAATGAGGGTGGATTTATAGGTTATTAATATAAATGGCATAGGATAGTTGGTACTACTAAACATTGAATGGTCTGTAGACTATAATGGAATTTTTAAACTCTGAATAAGAAGAGAGGACATTTGAAGGTAATATATTGGTAGTCTGTTTCCCATTTGAAAATGATATGGTAGTTGAAATTTCAAAATATCTATGGCCTAATGAAAGAGAACCATGTTTTAATGAATTATTAGGAGTATATGAAATAAGGAGAACAACAAACCTTGATGAGGATTATGAACCAAATGACAAAGAAAAAATAGTGGTAGAAATCAAATAAATAGAAACAAAATATAAATCATACATTGAAGAATGTATATATAGAGAGATAGAGGTAAGAATAAGAAAAACATTATTCATGAATAAATTATAACTAGAAAAACATACAATTATTGTAGAAATAAATCTGACTCAATAGATATGAAAAGTATACTGCATTTAAAGAGGAGCTTCACACATTAGATTTAAAAAAATTAGTGTAAATAGTGAATGTGTAAGAATATATATAATAGATGACAAGGATATTTCCCTTATAATACATAATAATTAAGCTCATAGATGACACACTTCTTATACATGCCATAAGGTGGTGAAATACTCATTAAACATTGATTTTGAACTAAAAATCCTTTAGTATTTTACCAAGAAAAATATTTATTATGGAATAAGGATATTTTAATGAAATACCATAAAATATATATATATATATATATATATATATATATATATATATATATATATATATATAATTGTAAAAAAATATTGGATTTAAAAAGGTGAAATTGATAAAATATTTTGGACACAATTATTTTATTAGACCCTCAAAAAATATCAAAGGACATGGTATATGCTTCAAGAGATGTAGAGAATAAATAATAATTGGGATGACTAAAAAACTAATATTTGTTGGACATTAAAATTTTGGGACCCTGATATAAGCATATGTATATCACTATGAAGATTTAAATCATTTCTACTAATACTAGACAGTACCACAAAAAACACAATTTAACAAAATTAAGGCATATAAATCATTGGAAGCGAGTTGGATTTATCACAAAAATTTTAAAAACTATAGAGTATAAAAATAATCATATGGAAGTTGGAAAACATGTATATTGTATAAAACAAACCAAAAGAATTAAAAACAAAAATTGAAGAAGGTGAAAGATAATTATTCTAAACCTTGATGATAAAATACTATATTTGTTCCATCCACTCAAAATTAAAGAATAAATTATATCTAAATAAGGAAATTCCAAATAAAAATATAGGAATTTATTGGACTTAGGCAGAAGTAAAGGAAATAATTGATATTATTAAGATATTTTAAAGACCTTTTTCCTTGAACCATTACAAAACTAAAAAGAATTAAATAAGAAGTAGGAATGATGAAAATGATTATTAAAGAAGATTATAAACTATTAAGAAAAATACCTTACCAACTGAACCCCAATGCTAAAACAAAAGATAAGACTGATGAAGATAAAATAGTGGTCAATGGTATCATCACACTAGTAGAGGACTCATAATGCATAAGTTCGATGGTCATAAAAAAATAAAAAGGTGAAATTAATATTTCTTTTGATTATAGGAAATTAAGCAAATAATGTATGCATGATCCATTTCTGACACCTTTCACTGAATAAATTTTATAAAGTGTAGTGGGGAGAGAAGTATATTAATTTATGGATTGATTTTTTGGATATCAATAGGTAAAGATAGCACAAAAAAATTACATTTTTATTGAAATGAGAATTATTTATGTACATAATAATTCCATTTTGATTAAAGTATAGACCAAAATTATTTACATAGATTATGGTTAATGCATTTAGAGAATATATTTATGAATATTTGGAGGTTTATTTATATTATTATATGGTATATGGGTTATTAAAATATGATTCTGAAGAGTTGTGAATAGTGTTTCAACACTTTAAAAATTCTAAAATTTCATTAAACTTAAATGTCTATTTGTGACCCCATTTGGATCATAGATTATGGGATCATATGCCACGCATATGAATTAACATAATAGGAAAAAATTTCGAATTGATACACTTTGGGTACATATGTACACAAGATTCAAATAGGATTATAAAGTTTATATCAACATATAAATATATATTTTATATTTATCATATATGGGAATGAAACATATTCATGTAAACTATACCATTTTTTAAATTCAAGGGGCATGATATTAATTCATGCACACTTTTTTTGCTTATTACAAACTCAAGAAAATGGAAAGGACACCCTTCCCTTATTCTATGAGCTTTTACAATTTCAAACTTCTATTACAAATATCACATGAACTAAGGAGTAAAGTGACAAGAGAATATGTATGCCATATGTAGTGGTTGATCTAGTTAAGTTCATAATGTATATTGGATATTTAGTGCCATCTAGATTTATAACTTGTGAATACATTACGGATTCTAATCCATTTCTATCTTAGAGTTAGAAATATCAACAATGTAAATTAGAGTTTTGTGTCCCTAAATGGGTTCTATTTTCTTTACATTTTCCCTTAAAATTGGGGTTTGTTCATCTTATTAAATTATACATTATTCAATAAAGGAACCAATACCTCCAAGTTATTCATGGGAAGGACAAATTATGTAGTGCTTTAATTAAAGATCATATTCAAGCAAATTTACAAGTGAAACTTTGATTTTACACCTACAAGTGTACTCCTTCCTTTTTATTTAAAATATTTAAAATTCAAGTTATATTTAATTTTTGATTTTACATATGCAAATTAACTACATTTTAATTATTATAGGATTTACTATGGAACACCTTGCATGATTGGAGATTCCTCCCAATGGTAAAGTGTGTTGTACACATTCAAGTATATATTCTCCTCTACTTTAGTAATTTGATTCATAGATTAAGGGGGTGAGAGGGAGGGGGTGGGTAAGTGTAAATACTCAAATTTAGTCATGATTACTTGATAATGTTATTTTTGGCCCATATTTACCTTAAATTGAGCCCCTAACTTGGTCTCATTTCTCTATATCACTCTATTCTGAGTGCTTGTATGGTCCCATCCCTTATAAGTTGTTATTTTCACATGTTAAAAAATATTTTTAATTACCAAAAAACCATCTAATAATCTATATAAAATTTTTAAATTATTAATATAAAATTTTACCCTTCTTAGGCTATAATTGACTTGTATGGGTCAATATTGATAGTTGACCCAATATTTATGTGTAAATCTGACTATTCCATATTAATGAATCTTTTTCAAATTTAAACCCTTACTTATGAGTTGGTCCATACTTTTAGGATAGATAGTGTGGGTTTTTACCCATTTGAATTACTATACATGCACGTCTAATCTAATTATAACTATAGAAATTTCACTATTTGGGAAAATTTATAATATTACACATTGAGTAAAGCTTCCACATTACATCAAAATTCAATAATATTCACTTGAAGTAGTGATTATCCAAGTCATGAGCCTATTTTATCTAATCTAATAAAATAATTATTAATTATTCAAGCCATATCTAGTTTTATACATGTATCAAATGAGCACTATCACACTAAGAACTTTAAGTGGGAGAACTAAGTGAGGCTTGATTCCCTCTTCAGAGTATTCTAGATATGTAAGTAGAGTTCAATCATCACATAGGTGATTGTTGTTAGTTCATTTCATTACCCTCCCTTTATTTTTGTAAGTTTTCAACTATCACAAGTCCTAGTGTGTTCTCAATATTAAATAGGTCATTTTTAGTTCATAAATATACACTAAAGGTATAATTTCCACATACAATCATATTTTAAAAAGGTTAAGGTGATTGTACCATATTGTTTTTGTTTTCCCACACATGTAAAGATTGACCGATATGGGTCAAGAGTGAGATTTGATCCTAACTACTTTAGGTAGATTATAACATAGAATAATATTAATTAATCCTTCAGTTGCATGCATATAATAAGGTTTGAGTTGATCATTCACAAACCATCTCTCAGCCACACATAATCAACCTAACATGTAATAATCATCTAAGTCTTCTTTTTTTCTTTATGATTTTCATAGTTATATTATTTCATTCATTTGAGCTTTGTCCATTTATATACTTTACTTTAATTTAGATATTTAAAATATTTTCTATCCTTCAATTCATCTTATCTTAATTTAAATTAATATCTTAATTAATTAAAAAAATAATTTAAATATAATTAAGCACTATCTAATTAAAAGGTAGAAAATGATTTAAAATTTTCTCATTTTATTTATGTAAATTAATAAGAAGGATAAGATACATATAATTTTACTATTATTTATACTTCTAAGATTGAATGTAGATGGTAAGAAATGAAAGAAACTAGACTTTGAGTCACTCAAATATGGAATTAGATCTCTAGGCATGCTTAGCTAAATTCAATAACATGTGGTCAGTAATAACTAATATTAGTGATTGAATATAATGATTTTAGCTTTGCAGTTTTTTATTCTCTATTTTGGTACAAGCTAATACACCTACTTGTCTTTCATTTGTGTGTAGTTTTTAGAAATTGACTATGCACACAGTCCCATAAATATGTCTCTTTCTCTTTGAAACCTTAGGTCCATTTTAGTCACTATTTTTTTCTATAAAATGGTAAATAAAGTGGTTTGAGATATATTTAACCAATCTTTGGTGAATGGTTAAGTATTGCCTATATATACAATATTCTAAATATGGAATTTAAACTACATGTAGTTATGTGTTAGGTGTATGTGTGCAAAGCTATCCTTTAATGAATTTGACCTATAATATAACTTTAGATAATATTAAAATGACAAATTTGGATTAGATTTGAGGTGATTCAAACTTGAACATGACCTATCCCATGTGACTGATGGATGAATTTAAAATACTAGGGTAGCCCCTTTGAATGTTTGAGTATTCGAGTATGTTTTATAAGTGAATGTTATATAGTTAATATGATTAACCATAATTTTTATTTATATCATGTTGTTTAAGTAATTTATCATGCATGTGAGATGTATGATCCAATCCATTAGAAATAATCTAAATTTTTAAAGCTCTCATTTCTTGGCATGGCATGATTCCATAAATTTTGGATGAGTCCATAATTACAAAACTATCCAAATCTAATCATTCTATCTATAATGTAGGAAAATTGATATAATGATCTATAGATAATATAAATATGATTTTAAGAAAGATAGGTATAAAGTAAGGAATTCAAGTAGGTGACCTATAGAAAATTGGGAAGGTTAAACCCATGAAATCATGTAGATGTGAGATAAGGGTGAATAATATATGTATTTATATGCACAAGTCATATAATGTGAAGGTATGTTAAACCCAACATTTTTAAATATCTAATACTAGATATAGTGTCTAAACTTCCACCTTTATTGTAGTATCAAATAAATTTTAATGCTAGAGTAAATGGAAAATAGATTTAACTGAGTGTGTAAAACACACTTTATCTTTAAGATAAGTTATGATTATGTAACTTTTCCATGAAACCTATAATGAATATTAAATAATAAATATCCATGTATAAATAAATAAAATGAAACATACATGCTGACCCATAATAAAGATTCAAATTTTTTAAATTTATCATTACTTGGCATAAGATGAGTCTAATAGGTTTGGACGAGTCAAAAAATTTATAACTATCCAAGTTTGATAGTTATATTTAAAAGGTATTAAAATAGATATATTGATCTATAGATACTTTGAATATGATTTTAAGGAGGTTAGGTATATACTATGTAATTATTGTAGGTGACTAATACTAAATCAGAAAGATCAGATCCTTTGAAAGAATATGGATTTTTAAAAAGGGAGAATATGATCCAAATGTTTACATAAAATACATATAATTTGAAGTTATCAAGTATTTAGTACCATATTTTAGTGTATACAACCATACCAATTTGACCACTTACAAATTAAATTTTAGGTACCCTTTTTTTACTCAATGCTATAGTTTTTGGAAAAAAAATACATAATTTATTTATGGATTTCAAAGCCTCTATAGATTTGATTCCATGCTCAATATATTACAAGATAGGATTAAACCCTACTACATCTACCAAGAAAATATTCAAACAAAATAAATATGATGTTATCATAATAGGAGAGTTAACAGACACATACGTAAAGATAAATACATGTGCATGTGTGTACGTGTGTGTGAATGCACATGTAGTTAGCATCTAAAATTAAGTTTAACTACTGTGTATGTGTGTATATGTATGTTTCTCTCTATATATATAAAATCAAAATTGTGTAAGAACATTGTTTATTATTTAGTAGATATTATTCTAAAACATTGAATGGGTACATATCTACATGCTTCTCTCATATTTTTGTTAACATAGAATAGAGTGAAAAAATGTAATTCATATTGAAAAGGGAGCCTAAATAAGATATTTAATTATAAAATATTATAAAAATGAAAATAAATAAATAATATTGAATAAAATTGATCTGGTTTCTCTGAAAACCAAATAATAGATTCATGGTAATAATTTTACAACCTAGATGTATGTGGGTCCAAGTCAAAATAAGTATAGGTTTAATTGATCTCAAAAGAAAATAAAATATTTATTCCTATAAAAATAAATTTATATGCATTGATAACATCACAAAATATGAGTCTTTAATCTTACAATTAAAGTTTTCTATAAGTCAATGTGTCAAAATATTTAAAGTTTATGAAGATTCCAATTTAATTTATAACCATGTAATCAAAAACTTTAGATTAAAATTCATGTTCCTCAACTATTTTAAATAACATAGTATCTCATTGAACACATTACAACTTTCAATATCTTATTCATCTCAGAGAAAAATATGAAAAAAATTCAATATCTTAAAAGATAGTGGTAAAAAATTCAATTGAAATGTGTCTCACTCCCATTAGTGCTAGGAAATATTAAAAACTGACAAGTATTTACTATTTATTGATGAATAATAAATATTAGAATTTCTACCAATATAGATGCTTATATAAATTAGATATTATATGAAAAAGCACCATATTCATTCCATGCATGATGAATAAGATGGATTTCTTAAGTTTAAAATGAAAACAAATCTATTTTATCTGAACACATGAGGCCTTGAGAAAAATCATAGTCTATTTGAAAGATATTTTATATAAGTAAATTTGGGTGCCACTAAATAACTTTAGATAATAAACCTAGAAAAACTACTGAATCAGAAAGGATGGAGATGAAAAAACTATTATTGTAATTTAGGGAAGTAATTTATTAATCTTATGTATATTTTAATGTTTTTAATATTTGTATTATTATTTATACTTTCTTATTAATCATGCATTATTTAGTTTAGATAATGTCATCGACCCATCAATTATTTTTTAGAATCTATCATATATTGATAATTTCAAAAACTTCTTTCAATAAAAATTATATTCTTTATTAGACATTTTACTCAGTAACTAATTTGGTCCCAATTAATAAAGAAAATGGAGATATAGAATTGTCTATATATTTCATTAGTTTTAATAAAGCCTCTATGAAAGATAATTAACCTCTACATTCATTATTTAACTGTTAAAAGTAGTAAATGGATGTAATATTTTCTCCCTCTTAGAAGGATTCTCTAAATACAAGTAGGTATTAGTAGACCCATATGATAGATATAAAAAAACTTCACCATTTTGTGGAGGACATTTTCTTACAAGAGAATGACATTTGGTCTTATTAATGAAGGTGATACATTTCAAAGACAAATGGAATTTATATTTGGAAGATTGGTTTATATTTGTATAATTATTTTTATATATGACATTATTATATTTTCTAAGTATAATAATGAATACTTGAAACATCTACAAAACACATTTAAAAGATGCATACAACATTTTATATTTTCAAAATATAAAAAGAGTATTTTTAGAGCCAAATAAGTTAAGTTACTTGGAAAATTTTATACGAGAAATGGTATGTTTTTTTATCATAATTGTTTAAAATAAATATATAATATCCTTTCCTAATAGTAATAAATAAATGGTGTCATTCTTTGACAATATTAACTTGTTATAAGTTTCATTTTATTGTATGTAAAAATAGTAAAATATTTGAATTGTTGTTAAAATAGGATGAAATGGTACAATTGATAGATGAAGAAAATAAATCTCTAGGAAATCAATAATATAGTCATCACTACATCATTAAGTATCCAAAAATTATGATATAGATTTCATCTTATATTCTTTTGCCCCAAATCATGCAATTGTAGTTGTGCCAACTCAAAAACATCTATGAAAAGGTGATAGAACAATTGAATTTATGAGATCTACCTTGATGGATTAAGATATAAAGTAATCCCCTATTTAAAAATAAGCATATAATTTGGTGAAATCAGTCAATAAGTTTAAATATTATATTTTGAATAGCATATTACTTTATATTGTTCTTGGCTTAAAATTAAAGGTTTTATTGAAGCACACAGATATAGGATTAAAAAATAAAGGCATTGCTAATCATCTAATAATTTCATTTATAAATCACACCAAAAAATATTTGAGGATTAAAAAAATGTCAAATTATTACAGAACAAAAGTTTTTTAGGGAACTAAAATAAGAGACATTCAAAGAAGAATACCCAGAGATCATTTTATAGTCCAAGTGAAAGGGAAAATTCTAGAGGAAGGCATACCTTTATAAAAATGACTTATAAGTAATTAGAATGAGCATTATGAAATCCATAAAAACTTATCCATATATGTAAAATGACTAATATTTATTTTTAATCTTCTTCTCCCTACCTACCAATTTATACATAGAGATGAAGGGGAATCATAAATGGTACAAGATATATTAGATACTATTTTAAATATGGAAGAATTAAGAGGAAAGCATTTGAAAAAAATAGTAGAAAATAGGATATGGTAGAGATGTGGTTTGATAAAAGATCCATTATCAAATCTTATAAAATTTCTAATTTGGTATTTATGTGAGATAAATCCCATGAGTAAAAGGGTCAACATGATAAATTGAAACCCTTATGGCTGAGAACTTATGAAGTCTCAAATATTCTAGAGAAAACACCTTTATATTGAATACAACAAAGATAAGGATAATTAATTATCACTAAATGGAAGGTTCTTGAAATATTACTTTTAGGCTACCTCATTTGAAAAAATATATATCTTCTTCAGTGAGTTGTTTTTTTCTTTTTTTAAATATTTTTATTATATAATTACTTTTATTTCATATTTTATTTTTATTTCATCTTTAATTTTTCCTTAAATTATTAGGTTTTATTTTCCACATATATGTCTATTAAAGTGTTCTTTAAAAAACAAAATCTATCAAAATTTAGAAAACACAAACCAAGAATAACTAAACACAAAAATAATTTTGAGGAAGATTCAAGGTTAAACACCTAGTTTAAAATGATGAAATTAAGGAAGTCTATGTAAGGTATAATTGTTTAAGTTTCATAAATAATTATTTGTTTCTTAATAAATTATTAATGGGAGAGAGAAATAAATGAGATAATAAACAAGAAAAGTAGACTAATTGGAAAAGGGAAATATAAAGGCTAGTTTAACCCATTTTCATTAAAATGATTCCAAACATATTAAAATATTTGTATTGATATAAAAAAATAGATATATATGCAAAAATATGGTTTAGAAAATATATACTAGGGTTATAATTGTCTAATGGAAGTAGATAAATATATATATAAAGGAGTCAAAAGTATTTTAATTAGGGATATAAATGTTTAGATAACAACGAAGCTATGTTTAACTAGAAAAAGAATACATATACTTAAAAATAAATATATGTTATTTAAGGAATAACTTGTACTTACAACCTAAGTTAAAAAGTATTTTAGTCTTGAATAAAAATCAAACTAATTTTTTAAATTAACGTAATTTCTCAAGAACAAAAATTCTTATTAAATAAATAGTTAGAATAATAAATGGTATTCACTTAATTTTCCTTTCCTTTGTTTGGTTAATTTAGTTCATTCCCACTAAAATGCAAAACTTGAAATTATATATTCTAAAAATACTAAGGCATATTTCCCCATTTATTTGATATTTATTATTACTAGTGAACTTAAATTATTTAAAAAAACTTGGGGTGACTTATTTTAAACTCTAAAAATTAAAAGAAACTAATTTTAAACATTATAGTAGAATTTTACATTATGATACTTATTAGAACAAATAAAAAATATATTTTATTAAACTTCTCAACCATTACTTTTTTAAAAAAAAAAAAAACCTTGTATGATTGGTCAAATAAAGAATTTTATTTTTAAGACAAGATAATCTTACAGTTTTATATTAATATGAGGCTTTTTTATTTAAAATATTAGGAATTGTTCCAAGGTTCTTGTTTAAACTTATTTTCATGCTTAATAGCTTCAACTGCAGTGCCACTTTAAGAAAATGCCTTATATTTACTTCATAATTATAGAGTGATGAATTGACCAACACAATTATTAGACATGTATATAATTAATGAATTCATTCTATATATGTGTATGTGGTGCTCAACCACTTAAATTTTACTTGGAATCCCAACTTCATAAATGTGTTATTTTTTTTTAGTTTATACTTACCATTTTTTCCTATGAAACAAGATAATGCCACCTGGTAAATATCATGTTTCATGGTTTCCTATGAAGTATTTGCCTTTATTTTATTTCATTTAATTTAATTATAATAAATTATCAATTTTTTCTAAATTTTAATTAGTTATACTTTCTAAATCTTTGTTTAAACATTGAAGACTTAAGTATATTAATTTTTTTTTAAAAACCTATCATCATGTCTTGTCATCTCATATCAATGTTCCATCAAAGGACTTGTATGGCTGATAAAAATAAACCATTGACCTCCTCTGTAACATGAGATAATACCACATGTCCCCATTACACAAGAGGAGAAAGACCATTATTTTACTATTATTTAATTTTTTTTAAAATAAGCTGATTGGCAATTTTTAAATTCCTTAATAATATATATCCTCATTGCACAAGAGTAGAAAGAACATTATCTTACTACTGTTTAATTTTTTTTTTAAATAAGATGATTAGAAATTTTTTAATTATTTGAATAAATTGAATGAAACAATATGAAATTATTATTTTTGATTAATGATTTGTATTAAATTTTGGATCATATTTGAATTAAATACCCAAATATTGTTTAATGAAAATTTATATCATTAATATGATATTTTGAATTCTGTGAAGGGATGCTATTAAATTTGTAGACATAATAAAATATATATAATAATAAATAAATTAAATTTGAGATAACCAATTTTGAGACTTAATTATTTATAATGATTAAAAGTAAATTAAATAAAATATAAAGTAAATAACATAAATACATTGTTTTCACTTTTAGGATTTGTAATCATTTACTCTAATTATGGTTTTTACATAAATTAAGAATAAACAAGATTGAAATCAAATAATATAAGTATATGCAATATATATATATATATATATATATATATATATATATATATATATATATATCTAAGAGACTAAGTGACATAAACAATCCCAATTGTCATAAATGGAAGCTAAAGTAAAGTAACCAATTAAAAAAAAAGGTTAAAAATGATCACACCTTGACTATTATATGAAAATAAGGTTACAATTTTAATGTGTGGACTACATTTGACCTAGTCCTAAATTTATGGACATATGCACTACAATTAAAAAGACCCATACTTTTACAGCCCTATTTAGGACAACTGTGACCATAAAAATCTTGGTAACTTTGATTTCCTCCTATTCCTTTCGATGCATTTTTGTGCCACCAAATACATTTTTTTAGGGTTTTATAGTCTAGGTTTTTTGGTGTCCATACACTTTGTGAGTGAATCTTCAAAAATTAGGAAAAATACATTGTATGAGTGGATCTTCATTTTAACTTAGCTTTCACACTCCAAAACAAAATAGAAGTAATAAACTTTGGCAAACCATTGAAATAGTATCATAAAATATGTAACCCACACATTCAAAATTATATGTTCATGTAGTTATTGTGATGTTTTAATGGTATAGTTTGAGTAAGGTTATCAACCTCATCTTACCTAGAATTGAATGATGTAACTACTAAAATATAAATACCATCCTTTGGCATAAGGATTTTTTTAGAGAGACTAAGACAAATAAGTGTCATAAATGTGTAGGAATTGATTCAATTAAGCAAAAAAATAATTTATATGCTTGGATATAGTCTTGACCCTTAGCATAGTGAAATTTATAATGTTATACTCCTATATCTATCTCTATTTATTCTCTAATATTCTAATCTACTTAGATGGCTTAGCAAGACCTTATATTTATAGAATGATCTTGGATGAATAATTTATATCAAAAAACTTTATAAATTATGAATGGGAGGGTATAAGACTTATGACCAATAATATTAAATAGAGAGACCCAAAAATATAAAAGAGACAAACTTGTATGGGTAAAACTTTTTATAGAATGGACTTATATAGTATTAGGTTTCTCCAAGAGATAAGTTGAGATTTATTTTTGAAGGGATGGATATTGGATAAGATGTAGTATAAATATATAATTATATACCTATTGGATAAGAATTAATACTATTTTAAGATCTATAGACCAAATATAAACTTATGTGGGGTTTGGAATACCCTAAAAATGGGTTGAAATGTAAAATTTTATTCAATAAGTTAAATTGAGGATTAAAAAAATAATAATAAGTATTTCATTCCAAATTTATGTGTGTACATAATTCCCCCACTTTTATGTGGATATATGAGTGAAATTAATGTGTGTTTCAAAGTATAAATATGAATTATTTTAAATATGCATGTTCACATACTTAGGGGAGAATGAATGTCTTTTGACCTTGTTCTTGCTAAGTATCCATATGCATTTGATTAGATGATTTTTACTTAAATAAGTAACAATTAGTTTAAGTATATAATTTATTCATGATATTCATGTAAAATTTTAATAAAAAATAATACTTTGTAATTGGAACTTAAATTTAACTATTAAAATTAAAATTAAACATAAGAAATAATACATCTATTTGGTATTGCCCCAAATGCCACCATGATTATTCCATCTCTATAATTTTGATGGGTTTAAAAATATATCCAAATAATTTATTATGGGAGTCACCAATTTATGAATCATATATCAAATACTTTTGAAAAATGCTTGAAACATAACCAAGGAACTCTTTTGGAAGTCACTAATAACCAATCCACTTATTTTTCAAGGAAGTAGAAAAATGATCTCATTTTTAATCAATTTGTTCCATATTTAATTTTAAATTTATTAATATATGACTTGATTTTGAGGGGATGGATGAATATCCTACTATCGTAACCACTCATATCAAAACACACATGTTAAAAGCACCATATGCTAGGAAAAATAATTTGCTCATCACATATTGTTATGCAAAACATTTGTAATTAAAAAAATCTTTAATATTTTAAAAAAATAAATTACTCAAATAATTTTATCATATACATCTATGAAAATAAAAAAATATTTTTGATATTATTATATCATTTGAATTTTAAATTAACATCTAGTCTTTCAATGATAAATCATGTAAACTTCAATTTGAAAATAGGAGTAACTATTATATCCCATATAACAAGCATGCCACTAGAGGTCCCAATAAAAAAATTAAAACATAATTAATTAATATGCCTACATAAATACATGGTAACCACCATGAAAATTTGGGAACCAAACAAGTACTTCAATATAAATGTAAATTCGGTAGTGTATACAATGTACATAAATTAGGACCACACAATAGAAGTGACCCTACCAGTGTTAGTGACTACACAAGTTGATCACTCGACTTATGATATGACTTAAATAAATGATGAAAATAGGACCCTATATAAATGATATTAAAAAAACATGCACTAATAAGAAAGCATTTACATAAAAAAATCAATGTAACAATATGAAAATCACAATGTATAATATCTACATGATAAGAGATGTATAAGATATTAGTAGAAAATTTAGTAATCATGCTCAATATGAAAAATGACAAGAAATGATATATATCACCATGCATTAATCCTTTAAAATAGAAATGTCCCCAATCTAGGACATGATTTTATTAAATTTGCCCATGTAAGATGTGAGTGCACAATGTGAAATCCAATATTATGCAATCTATTATTTTTCATAGTATTCACTCAATCAATATCATGAAAATCATATATCTATGAACCATGGATAAAAAAAACCTATAGGATAGGTGAGAATATATAACATGTATAAAGTGATATTTTAGATTTTTGTATTTTTTAATGTTTTTTACTTTTAAATTTTCTAATATTTTTGAATTTTTAAATTTTACCAATGCTTTTGATTTTTTTCAATGTTTTTTATTTTTTAATTACACTAAAGTTTTTCAATTTTTTAATATTTTTAATTTTTATATGTTTCCACCCCTTGATGGGACATATATGAGATATTTAGTCATCAAAAACTATAATCATTACATGATAAAGTGTATGATAATTGTATAAAGTATCATATTCAATATAGTAGTGTAGGAAAAATATATAATATATGTCCCAAAATGTAATATAAAATTGAGATTTCATAACACATAATAAATATAAATATAAAGTGAATTGTAACTTAAGCATTTTTATGTCATGGAGAAGACCACTCTTCTATAAATTTAAATATTATCAAATAAATTTAAATATAGAAATGATACCCATTATATGACAATAATATAATTATGTAATTAAGTATATGAAGTTCTAATTTGTATATAAAATATTTATGGGTATAATTCCCTTTATAAGAAATTTTATTATGTACACCAATGTGAAATATATAGTCAAGTAAATAATGTGTATGAAATTAAATAAATACCAAAATGTAAATTATGCTAAGGAATATATCCAAATAATGAAATAACTAAATCCATTCAATAAATATGACCTTTTAAAGTGATACATGTTTAAATATTATAATTTAAAAGATAGCATTGAAATGTCACACCCCCATAGATAGAATATACTAAATTCATGCCCAAAGAAACTTATAATATTTAAATGAGAAACATGTGAAGGTATATTCGATTCTAATGGAAAAAATGTGTACATAGATGTAGTCAATAAAGAACATTTTTGGGTATGATGACCCTAGAGGAAAAATAAATGTGATCATGTATGAAACCATATGTTTTTGTTTTAAGTTGTATACATAAAAGAGAAAATAAAATAGTATAATAATACACATGGTTATATATAAAATAACAAAGAAAGGATCATAAAATATAATAATGATATGAGGATAAGTCTAAGTATATATAGGATTTTTTAGTAGTGGTCCCTAGAAATCCTCATTAAGACAAGCTAGTGTTTTAGTCTATAAGTTGCCATGAAAGTTGAAATATAAGAAGAAATACATTCATGTTTATTCGATGAACCAATGTGATGTGAATTATATTTATTCCATTAACCCACCTTAGCTATTATATTTAATCAATACTTTGTAAAGACAAGTATAGTTTCATGTAGGAACATGTAAATTCTCATTCATATCATTAGTTACAATAAAGTACTATGGATAAGGATATAGGTTTTCACAAGAGAAATTGATTTGATTGTATACTAATGACTTGATAAAAAATTAATAAACATAATAATAATAATAATAATAATAATAATAATAATAATAATAATAATAATAATAATAATAATAACAACAACAACAACAACAACAACAACAATCATCTTATCTTCCCCTAAGTATCAGATACTTATACATTTGACATGACTCTTCAAATTCTAA
Organism: Torreya grandis; assembly: GCA_037957365.1. Classification (NCBI taxonomy): domain Eukaryota; kingdom Viridiplantae; phylum Streptophyta; class Pinopsida; order Cupressales; family Taxaceae; genus Torreya; species Torreya grandis. The sequence continues at coordinate 851,892 of JARHVA010001171.1, forward strand.
TCTCTCTAATTCTTATCTTGCTCTATCTTATGAAACTATTCATCCCTCCATTTATCTTTTATTTTTACATTAATGTTTTAAAATTAAAAAATATACATTTTTCCCATATAGGTTATATAGATTTATCTTTAATTATAAATCGTAATCCTTTACTAACCATTTTTTAGACTTAACAATTTGTCTCATCTTGAGAAAAAAAATAGTATCAAGTATAGTGAAATGCAAGATATTATTTTCCCATTGGATGAACTCTGTTGAACATATTTGCATATAACTAGACTTGAATATTTATTTGAATTTTTTTCAAGAAGTTCCATTTTCTAGTTTTCACTTATTACACATTAGTTATCCACCCTTCTAGGTTATCAACTAGGTAGCATACCAACCTACTGCCATTTATGGGTTGAAAACTTTCTTGGCATCACTCACAAAATTTTCACATTAATTTTTTCACTCCAAAATAAAATTTCAATTAAAAAAAATATCCTAACTAGAGGAAGTCTTGATATCTTACTAAGAAGGGGGTGGCATTGGGCACATTGGTTCTATCAAAAATAAATGGTTGACCTATTTAGATCTTTTTCATGATGTTGTGGAGGTTCTTGGATTGGTTTTGTGTTGTTGTATCAGTTACATAAGAAAAAATTATGGTCACTATTATTTTATTTGCCTTCTTTGATTAAAATGTATTGAGTAACTCATACAAGAGGATTTTCTATAGCTCATTGATAAAATCCTTCACTTAGACAAAATGTTCCATTAGGTCAATTTTAAAGTTATTTTAATCACATAATCCTTCATAGACCATAGAGAATAGTTGTGCCATTATGCCAAACTCTACATATGCCCTACATATTATCCCCATGAATAACTACTTTGATGTAATGTAATTTTATAACTTACAACATATATTATTTTTTCAAAACACCCTAAATATTTATACATTTTAATGATAAAAAAATGTGATCATTTTCATTAATAATTCCCGTAGGCACAACCAATCCATGACATTATCTTTTCATTGTCAATATTTATGCAAATCCATGTCCATCTAGGGTTATATCACATATTTGGTCATCATAGTTTGAAACTTGTCCATAAAAATTATATTTTCATTACTAACTTTCATCATTTATTGAATATATGCCTCCCAATCTATGAGTTGGAGTGATATTTGTTGATCTTGCACTACTATTTTGGTGATAACCATCCTATATTGCTCAAATAATTCAAAAATGGTGATGACTTCATTGTGGTGTCTTCCCCCCACATTGATTTATTCCAACATTTTAATGGTTGTCTATTCTTGTGTAAGATTCATGATAATATTAGTAAATTTTAATGACTTAAACATAGCTTGACCCCTTAAGACTTGTTGAATGAATGATTGTAAGTTGTGATCCATTATTTTTGTGTCTTTCATAAAATGATCCTTCAATTTATCATTACATTTCTTCATTTTTTTTCATATATGTGATTGAAACATGAAATATTATTGATATATCAATATATTTCTTTAACAACAAATATCAATGTCTAAGGTGACTTTCTCTACAAAAATATATACTGAAAGTTGCATGGCTATAGATTGAGTAGATTTATGTGATTGACACAAGTATAATGTCATAATAAATAAGAAACTCTTATTTATGGTCAGGTCCTATAGATCTATCCATTGTGATCCATTTATTTCATCTCCACATTTTGATTATTCCTTCTATGAGCCCATATTACAAAAACTAGGTTTTATGGTAGTTCATTTTCTTGGCCTTGACATCTTTTTATACATTCTCTTGTACTTATTTCTCATTTTGACCTTATTCAAAGATTCCTCCTTTGGAATATCCGTCTCCTAATATGTTTTTTATTATTCATTTCTTTCTCTATCTCACTTTTAATTTTTTTCTCTCCCTTATTCCCTTCATATTACTTAGCTAAATGTTCCTTTCCTTTAGTGATATTTTTCAACCTCCTTATCATCCTTAGCATGTGATGGCATAACTGATATGAATGATTTATCATATGTTTTTATCTCTTGGAAAGGCTATTTATGATGTATATGATATGGAGGTTTGTCCACTTGCATATAAGTTTCATCAAATAATATTACTATAACTATGCATTCAATTTGTTGTAGAAAGATAACATGCATAATGAATGATATGCTAGGAGTACACTATGGCATTGTAGACAGAAAAGGATTAAGGACTATGGGATGGCAATGTGTTTGATGTGAATTTATCAAAGGTGGATTTTATGTAGGTATAGAAGGTGAAGTGTCTAGTGGTATTGACTGCAATGATACTACTATATTATATTAACACACACCAGATTTATCTTACATAATTCATGGGATAATCTATTGTTTATTATTCTCTCTTGTCTTGAGGTATGTCTCCCTTGTCAATGCATTTAATATTTTTGGATTGAGGTACTTTAATAGTGAAATGATAATTTATTTCCATCGTCCAATATAAATATGTGGTATGGCAAACCTTAGAGAGAATGAATGCTATTTCAATAGTTTAAATGGGCTTTCCTCACCATTACCCCATTCCTCATCACTCTTAAAATTTATTTTTCCTCCAACCAATTTATTATTAAATTTATTTTATAGTGGATTTTTAAAGGTTTAAATGGTTCCATCCATGATAATCTATGTTCTTCCTTGTGTTTATGATATCAATGCCTTATCTACTAAGAATATTATTTGAATCTTGATTTTTCTCTATTCTTATTTAGAAATCATTTTCAACTTCATGGACTCCAACATGGGTGGAAGGTTGACTAGTATGACATGCAATACAATATTATGAATTTTAATAGTTCACCTAGCCTTAAAAAATAACCAATATTTTTACACTTTCTCATAATATGGGGAATATTGAAATTAACCTACATAGAAATATTGGGTAGTTGTAGATCATTTTAGAAGGACAATGATCTCTAGGTGTTATTTGGTAGTAATTGGACTAGCTACACAAGTTGATCTTTTTTTTCAACATCCCATGGGATATGAAATTAGTTTATTGAATTTATATGGGTTGTAGCAACACCTATGTTCATATTTTTCACAATAGCTGCATAACTTGTGAAACCATATTATTATATCATATGACTTATGTGTGCACTTGTATCATGTCAATGAAAAATAGAAGTATAAGTCAAGGATATGTTTGGATTTCATGGATTCACACCATGATTCCATTATGCAATTTAGACACCACATAAATAAGGGACAAATAATCCATCACACCAAATAAAATATGAGTTTTTTTAGTAATGGCACACAAATATGAGTAAACTAATTTCCAAAATTTTGTCCATGTAGGAACACATTCCCCCTTTATGGTCAAATCAAGTTTTAAAATTCTTCATTTTGAAAAAAAATACCGAAGGCAAAATTTCAGCTTAATAGAGCTATAATATATTAATCATATGATGAGTACCAAGAATTCATATTTTAAAGAACTAGTTTTTGTTATAGATAAACTTATACACATTCATATTGATCTTTGTTATAAAGAAATCTATCTAACTAAATTCCTTTAGTGATCACACCATTTGATAATCAATGTTAGTTAATCCCTTTATTACATTTATGGATCACTTTTTAATTTTATAGTAACTTTTTTAAGACATTTTTCCAACACTCACATAGGGGCATCAATACCTACTTTATCAAATCACTATAAGTAGACCATTCATATCTTTCCTTGGTTTCTTATTATAGTGGTGTAATGATGTATTTACATGGTTTCATCATTTTTTCCCTCACCCTCAAAATTTGTGGAGCTACTTACACTATTCCTTATTTTATTTTAATAATTTATACTAAATCCCTTTTGTTCATATATGTAGATGCATTTTTACACATTATCATGAATATTAGTATCAATTATGTCATCTTGGGACTCCAATTTTATTGTGAAATTCAAATCATCTACCTCTCTATAGCATTAAAACCTCTTCAATTTTCATAATTTTATGCACCATGGTGTTCTTATCTTTAAATACAAAATTTTTAATGAAGTCCTATTAAAACTATGAACATCCTTTTGTTTCCTTATTTAATTCCTAATGCATATACCATGTTGCATGGAGAAATATTATCACACATTTAAATATGTGTACCCAATACCTTGGATATTTGTGTTGCACCTTCTAGATGTCCACATAATAGTGAATGTGTATCAATTGACTTTATCCTGCTTGGAATTTTTTCTGTTTTATGATAGATGAGGCGTAACATGAAATATCTCATATAACATATCATAAGTTTCCTCCTAGTTTAGCTCATTATATCCATGTACATACCAAAAAATAAATATGATTCCCTTCGTTACATGATTGAATGTGCTTACAAGTGCTTCGATATTTGGAATATGAACCTCCAAATTATGAATGAATCTTAAACAATACTCCATGCCAAAATATTTTGGGATATATCAGTCTATGTTGAACAAAATATATATTTTCCTAGATTCATGATCTCCTTGCATCTAGTTTTCTATGTATAAATCAAAATCTTAAATGAAATATGACACAAAATCCCATGTGAATCCACCTTCCCTATCACATTTGACATTATCCCAATTAGTCATAGCTAAATAATAAATATTATATACTTCAAACCTCATATGTAATTTCATGGTAGGTGACTTATACCCAATTATTTAAGAGTGATCATTTACTTGAAATATCTGCATTGCTTGACTCCAAGGATGATCCATTCCCAATAACCATTACACACTCTATGTAGGTTGATATGAGTATGGTAAATATTTTTTCATGCACAAGTTCTCTTATTGATTTTTCATCCACCTTAAACTCTCTTCCTAACATATACATGAATGGATAAGATGGTTCCTTAGGTATTATATATGGATTTCACTCCATTTTTCCAAACATATGATGATAATGAAATAATTTTGGTGAGCCTAATTTTCCACTATATTAATGGTCAAAAATCCATAATTAGGCCATTTCTTCCCAACCATGACATGGTAATTATTTTCATATGTATTCATATCAATGAATTTGAAATACCCTTGTAAACTAAGTTTGAACATTTTTATCTTCACATCCTCCAACCTTCCTATAGGCTCAGGCCTTAATTCTCTAATATTGAATTCATTAGGATATATCTTAGAATAGTTATTCCAATAACTTCCTATGTGGATATTGGAATTATGTTTATGGTTATTTTATTATTAAAGACAACATTAGGTACCTCAATTCTTGTGATCTCAATATCCATTGAAACATCCATGTCCGATGAATTATTTTTCTTAGCATATCATACCATCTTATTTATTCTTTCCTATCTATTATTTACTCACTTCAATAATTTTTGTAGTAAATTGGTAATATTTAACCAAATTTTAAAATTCTTATTTATTCAATAACTACTTACTCATGTCATAAAATTTGTATAATTTGTTTATATATTTGTACTTATGTTTTCATATCATTTTTTTTGTTTGAATACTTTATTTGAAATGATCATAATAGTCGATTCATTTCATTCATTAATATATTTCCACTTGTATGGTTTTGTTAGTGATCTTTGTGTACCTTCTTTGATGACATTTTATTTTAAATCTCTAGTGATGTAAGACCTTAGTCCTTGTGTTGATTCTATGTGATAATATGTATGAACCATTACTCCTTACATTATGTATTCACCATATTGACATTGTAAAATGTTTTTTTTTTTTTCTTGTGTGTGTGTGTGTGTGTGAGAGAGAGAGATCATTAGGAATTCGTCAATGTTGTGTTACCTATAGATTTCATATTAAGCATGATAGTTTTCTTATGTTAGATTGATTAGGTAAATTCAAGTGATGTGACACATTTTAATAGAAAAACATAATTCAATATCAGTTATTGTGGCTACTAGCCTCCATATTGTGATATTTATATCCTCCATAATATCCTCATTGTATCTATGATTACTATCATACTTTATATTGGTTAGTATTTTCCCCATTTTTCATTTGATGTGATGGAAGTGCCCAATTTATCTAATAGTGTGATGAAGGTGGTGCCCATATTTATTTTGGTGATAAGGCAATAGTGGTGCCAATATTGGTTTATACTATAATGATTGTTAACCCCATCTTGGTTTTTATGATTACCTTAGGTTTATCCTAGGATTTACCACATATTTTTATCTAAAAAATTACACCAAATCAACCAACTACCAATCAATATGATAACCCTCTTGTGTATCATATGATATAATGCTTTATGAATATTCAATAGTATATATAACATTATTAAAAAACAAAATATGGTAAAATAATAATTAGACAAGTATGGAAATAATTTTATGAAATCATATAAAACCAAAACTTAAAACTACTATATGATAAAACTTTTCATACAAGTATTATAATGGCCTCTATTGTAATAATCAATTTGGTATAATAATAAGTACACAATCTAACATCAAATAATATATGAAACAATTCCTAAAAAATAATTTAATAGCCTGTATTAGAATTGGTTTAGATTCTAATGTAATGAGGTAGAGCATCACCTAGTTTCTTTTTCTTTTACCACAAACTAATCATCTCCCACATACCTCCCACTAGGAGTGGACCTTCACTTCATGAATGAAAACATAATCATGATGTCAGCATCTAGAACCATCTGAGAATACATGTGAATGTAAAATCACTATTACATGTAGCTAATCATATAGACCATAGGTATAAATCTATTTAATATTATATCATTAAATCATGTATACTAAAATGTATAATGGACCTAAAGATATATACAATTATAACATCACTTTGGCCAGAGGATTTATAGTATTCACATTTAAAAAAAATTGGCTCTTTTCCACATAAGCATTACTCTCTACTATAACATGGAGTCATCAGTAGTATTCATTTTCAAACGACGATGAGTGAATTGCAAATAGTATCCTTGATAGTCACTCATCATCCTATAAACAAGAAGGATACTCTTTTTGAGTAAAAATATCAATCATAAATTACTTGTAATACAATCATACAAAAGATTCTACTTTAACCATGTAATGAGTCTTAAATATAATGTCATAATTTGATTCTTTTACACAATAAGATAATAAACATAAATTTGATTAAACAACTCAACTCTTCCACAATATTTACTTATAATTTCAAAGGACATAACTATAGACCATATGGTGTTATTTCATCATCCAAAAATAAAATACTTATCTAGTATCCTTGATGTTTATATACTACAACATATAATAAAATTTGTTATGTATTCATTTTCAACATGATAAATGTTTTTATACCTCTACTAGGGTCATAATATTTTAAATAATAAACATAACCTATCTAGATTCTAATATTCATACTTACAAACAATTGTATGGGGTTTTAAATTCCAATGAAGGTGAGATACAACCATAAATATCCACAATCATCTTATTATGATTTAAACACTTAGTTAAAAAACATTTTCCACACATACAACAACCATTTTAAGTTTCACATCGTCAAATATACTACATATTTTTAGGGAAAACAACCATAATAAATTGAAGGTAATTTAGAGTATAACAACAATATCCAACCACCATTTAAGATCAAAATGAATACTAATATGGAACATTAATCCAAGGCAAAATAACCACCACATGTTATCACTAAGTTATGTTAAAAAAATATTATACCATAGTTAATTGGATAAAAATAATAATATACTATAGCCATTTTTAAGGCCAAATAACATTTATATTATATAGCCATTCAAGACAAACCCAACATCCAATTTGTTAAATCAACTTAGGGATTCAGAAAAATATGTTATATCCATTAGAGTAAAAAAAATAATATGCTACAATTGTTTAGAGTCAAAACCACATCACATATGCTATAGATACTTTTGGAAAACTACTAATAAATAATATGCTACATCCATTAGATTAAAATAAAAACAATATACTATGATTATTTTAGAGTCAAAACCAAATCAAATACACTATAATGGCTTATCAAAAAATAAAAATAACAAATATGATATATATATATATATAAATAACAAATATGATATATATATATATATATATATATATATATATATATATATATATATATATGTTAGATTAAAACAACAATAATAGGTTATAACTATTTTAGAGTCAAAACCACATCAAATACGCTACATTCACTTATGGAAAAAATAATAATAATAAATGTGATACAACCATTAGAGTAAAACAAAAATAATATGCTATGATTATTTTAGAGTGAAAACCACATCAGGTATCCTACAACCATTTATGAAAAAATAAAAATAACAAATATTGTACAACCATTAGAATAAAACAAAAGAATATGCTAAAACTATTTTAGATTCAATACCAAATCAAAAATACTACAACTATTTATGGAAAAACAATAATAACAAACATGCTACAACTATTTTAGGGTTAAAACCACATAAAATATGTTACAATCACTTACATAAAAACAATAATAACAAATATGTTATAACCACTAGAGTAAACCAACAAAAATATGCTATGGCTATTTTAGGGTCAAAACCACATCAAATATGCTCAAACTACCTATAATTACCATGTTACTCTCACCACCTAAGGTGTTCAAATAAATTAATACTCTAATAATTTTCATTATTTATGAGGTTTATTGATAATGATCCCAACTTTTTCTCTATGATGAATAATTCAGGCTTTATGCCTTTAGTTCTCAATTAAAAAATGACATATGCAATAATATAAAATAATTTTTTATGATACTTCCAAATAGGCATCATGGTTATAAATCAAGGCCCAAATTTCCATTCAGGGTTGAAAAACATGCAAGTCACACATAATCATTCAAAACAATAACATGACAATAATCATAACACCAATTTGATCATACCAAACTTTGATGCACACGTGAGTCACTCATAGTGACATAAATTAGTAAAAAAATCATGATTAGAGATATATGGACATCATACATAGTAACTAGAAACATTTTAGCAATCATACTAAAAGTAAATAAATCTAAGAAACTAAAAATGAGGAAGTATTATGTGGGTGTGTGAATGTGTGAGAATTATTGTATCACTTTGTCTACATCAAATTATCATGATATGTTTTCATCTCCCCTATGATGATTTCCATTATAATTTCACTATGAGGGAATAAATGGACACTCTTGTATCCACTTCAATTAGGAGAAGAGGGTAGTTTATCAATTAACACACGTAAAAATCTAAAATAATTAACTAAAATTATTACATCTAATGAAACCATATTATCCTAATCAGAATGTAGAAATAATCAACATAATCATACATTTTCTACAATCATAATATTTTTATAAATATATATTAAAAATTCAAGATATCATAAATCTAAACTAAATCAACTATGACGTTGTTGAAATCAATAATAAATAATTACTAATAATATAATTAATCATTAATTTCATAGTATTTTCCATTAGGGTAAGAATGGGATGTAACATCCTTCCCCTCTTGGAAATTCATCATCCCTATCTTTTTATTAAAATAAAACATATAAAATATGTCATAAGTTTGACATATTTAATTATAAATATATAAAATGTTTATGGAATTACTCATAATCCTCCCATTTTTCACTATATTTAGAACATTGCTCCCACTGGACTGTAGAACATTGGTTCCATTGGACCTTTCATTGAGAAATTGATTCATTATATAAGTGAAGCTTGAAAGTATTAATTATTCTAATTATTTATTATTTTTTTTTTTTGATCAGGTAAACAACATAGTTTTATAAGTATTTAAGAATCATAAAAGCATTATACAAAAAATTAATAGGCCACCAAAGCTGAACAATAAATAATAACAAAAAACTAGCTATAAAGTCCCAAAAGCAGTGAAATAAAATAGTAGACAAATAGATCGAGAGTGGGGGTCCTTCAATGTTTCATTATCCTCCTTAGATATATTTTATGGTACTCCCCACTTGATCTTGGAAACTTTGGCCCTCATCTTATTACCAGGTCCTTTAGCATCATCACCTATGAGGATTATGCATGACCTTTTCTATCCCTATACCTACAGAGGTGTTTTCTTGATAGGGGTCATGCAAGGGATATTAGGTGGGGGGGTTTCATAACCTTAAGTGGCTACTTAACAAGGGTCTAGTTTATCTTGATGGAGTGGACAAAATATTAAACAGTTGAGTTTTCTTGCCTATATAGGGTATTCCTTTTTTGGATAAGGCTAGCTGAGTTTAATCTAGCTTCTTACACCTTATTGTTAAAATTCTAAAGTTGCTTCTTATTATTATTCAATTCATCATACATAAGTAATTTTACCTTCATGGTGTCCTCCATGGAGGTTCCCTCATCTATAAATACTAATTTGGGCTTGGGAACAAATATCTATAATGGAAGGTCTCCAACAGAGGTTCTAGTTAGGCTAGATTGGGGGTACTAATAGAAGGGTGATAGGACCCCAAGGTGGGTTCCTCCTCCAAATATTCCTCCTTGATGGAGTAAACCCTTAAGGGGACCTCCCTCCCTTGTTATTTTTTACCCCATTTAACTAATATAAGTATAACCCCTTGATTTAAAATGGGGTTAAACTCATTAACTTGGTGGGCAAGGGATGTGCAACCTAGTGACTTTAGTAGGTAAAATGGTAGGCTAATATTATAATCCTAAAAATGGTTTAATAACATAAAATGGTGAGATAAAATTAAGGTATAATTACCCTCTAGAGTTCGGTATCTCATCACTAAGAAGCATACCTCCAGTCATTGCTATGGGAGACCACCTAGGGGAAACACTTCTTATCTATTTTCACAAACTCATTTGTGTATAAAAAACACCAAAAGAGTTCCTATTTTAAGTCTAATCTTTGTAAGCCTTCACCCCTTTACATATCATGCCTATGGCCTCACTTATGAAATCTTATATGACTATAATATTAATTCCTTGCATCATCACCATATGCTTATTCCATCTAGCGATGAAGTCCCTAGTAATGTCAACATCATGCTTTATAATTCATAACATTAGTTCTATGAGAACCCCCTACCATAAATTTTTACTTACCTTATTATATATATACACCTCATAATATGAGGTAGGCTCTAATCATTCTTTGTCTCCCCCCATTAGCACTATGCCATCAGAGCCAAGACAAACGGATAGACAGTTCTAGAAAGGACTGATTTGAACTATATGAAATAGGCTTGGGATACACATTATCTTGCAATTAATCCACCTATATCCTTCATAATGGTGGTTCATAATTTTTTAAAACCCATCTCTTGATAGGAAGTGTTCATGTGTGTGTTGTCTTGATATCCCATCTAACCTATTGTACTTTCATTTTGTATGGCTAATTAGACATTATTGGGGATGTGGCCTCCTTTGTGCCATCTAGTTAAAAGGTGGAGTTCTACTCCTAAGTTAAAAAGTAGATCTACCACCCAATTTATTTCATGATATGTGTGCACAATTTTGAATTTTTCCATGCCACTAAAATGTAACTTGTCATTTTCCATGATATCTTTTATAGCATGAGATGGAGTTATTTTGCCATCTAGGGCATTAAGAATGTTTAAATAATCACCTTCCATAGTGATTCTTTCTAATTTGAGTCTAGAGGCCATTTGGATACCCCAATAAGCCACCTTTTCTTTAATAAGATGTTTTTTTTAATTTCCCAAAGGCCCCACATATATATAAATAAGATCTCCTTTTGATTTCTTTATGACTCCTCCCCCAAATGTAGGTCCTAGGTTTCCTTTAAAAGCACCATTAGAGTTCTATTTAGCCCATCCTTTAGGTGGAACCTTCCATGTTATATGTTTGTTGATAAGTTATTTTGAGGTTGAACTTAGTTTTTGAACCACATCCTAGTTGCTAAAAAATTGTTGTGCTTAAGAAGGTCCAAGGTTTCTATCTATGTTAGGAAAAGCTTTCCAAGTTTTAGTGATACCCTGATAGAGTCAAAAGAAGGCCCCTTTAGGCCAGTGTCTTTTTTTTGAGAAAAATCTATCATTACAAGATTTAAACACACACCACAACTAGTGTGGAAGAGCTAAGTACCATAGGAACTCTAGGGATGAGAGATTCTAGGGTGGTTTCCATTACTTTATAAGATCAAGCATATTGTTCAATTTTACCCAAACCAAGTTGAATTTATTTAGCATCCAGTTAAATAATGTTGAATCAAAGGGGAAATTTAGAAATAGGTGTTGGACCAATTCCTCCACATTTCTATATAATGGAAATCTATTAGGGACTATCAATCCTCTTTTATCCACATTATCCACCATCAAGATTTTATCCTAAGCTGCTAGCCAAAAGAAGTTGACTTTGGGAGTTAGATGTTTTATTTAGAGGTCTTTCCAAAAAATCCATTCACTTTCAAGGTTGAGATCAGTAGAATGTCCTAAAGCCATTGAGTATAGGCCACTATCTTCTACATCGCATATAGTGTGATCTTCCTTTAGGAGAGTAGGAATTTGGATCTGACTAATAGAGGAACTAAGAATCTATATTTCTCGAGTCTTTTTAGCTATGTACCCTTCAGTGGAGAGTATTTTATAGCTTTATGATACTTCATTCACCACCTAGTAGTCTTTGAATTTTGATCTCCATCTTTTTTTGAAGCCTCCTTAACAATTATCCCAAGTTTATTGTGAGGATAGGGGGTAGGGGATAATTAGACATCTTCTCAAAAATTAATTTTCTCTCCATTTTTTATTTTCTATTTGATACCTTTTATTAAAAGGTCCTTGTAGTTGGTGATGTCCTTCTAGAATATGGATCCATCCTCAGGACCTTCTTCCCACAAGAAATAATATACTTCCATCCCTTCTAGGTATTTTTCTTTATTTTGTCTTGCCCATTTTCTATCTTCCTTCATGAGTCTCCAACCCATTTTTTCCAGTAGGCCCTGTTCATAAATTTTATACTTATAAGGGCTAGACCTCTATTTATCTTATGAAGATAGGATTTTTCCCATGAGATGAGGTTGTACCTAACTCTATCTTTAGTTCCCCTCCATAAGAAGTTTTTTTTGGATTTGTTCAATTTTAGTGGCCACCTTGGAGGGTACTCTAAAAATAGACATTTGGTAAATGGGAATGCTTTAGATTGAGCCTTTAAGTAGCTGGTACTTCCTTTTCTATGTCAGAAGGTGTCCCATCTACCTTACAAGATTCCTTTGTATTCAATCAATGAGGGGGTTCCAAAGCTTAGAATCCATTTTTCCTTCAAAAAGTAGAATATCCAAATAACTAGCTAGAAGTTTGCCCACTTATCATTCAAAAGTTATAGAAATTATTTCTATAGAATGAGAGGAGTGTTAGTAAAGAAAAGATAACTCTTTTGAAAATTGATAGACTGATTAAAAATAACCTCATAATTTTTTAGGATAAGTTTCAAGCTTTTTACTTCTTCCATAGAGGCTTCCCCTAGGATAATGGTATCATCATCAAACTATTCATGCATGATAGGCTCTATATTTAGTGCCACTAAAATTCCTTTTATTAGTCCCTGAGTGTGGGATTTTAGTAGACTCCTTAATAATTTTTATACTACAATGATTAATAGGTATGGAGAGAAGTGGTCACCTTGCCTTAGTCCTCTAGAACCAAGGAAGAATCCTTTTGGAATTTTATTTATGATAATAAAAAATTTAGGAGTAGAAATATAGTTCTATATGATCTTCCTAGTGTCTTTATTAAGTCTCAACCTTTCTATAATTAGCATGAGGAAGTGCCAGGAGAATAGATCATAGGTTTTCATCATGTCTAACTTCCAAAACATTCATGCCTTGAAGATCTAGAGATGGAGTGAATGGCTTCATGGACCAAGATGATGCCATTCATTATTTGCATATCAGCCACAAAAGCACCTTATTTCTCCCCAATTACCTTATCTAAGAGATGTTTCAATCACTTTACCAAGATTGAGGAATAGATTTTATACATGACATTACAAAGGATGATAGGGAAGATGTCTTGTACATTCTTTATGACCTATTTTTTAGGGATCAACACTAACAAAAGTATTATTGATTTATCTAAGGATGGTTTTGGATTGGAAGAATTATCTATAAGTCACCTCCACTTTATTTTCAATAATGTCCCATAATTTATGGAAGAATAAAGGGGGAATATGTCAGGTCTCGAGGCTTTGAAGCCTTCTTGTTGACCAAATTTGACATTGTCGGTCAAATTGGGACCCCTATAGGTAAAAAATTGATTTTTAGATATTTTATGGGTACAATATTTTGTCATAGGGTATGTTATATTCCATTTTATGTTATTTTATTCCTTTTTAGCCTTAGTCATCTTATATTTAGTTTATATATCACTTTGAGTCACTTAGTAGCCATTTAGGGGTCATAAATGCAAGTGGAATGGATTTAAAGGTGTCCAAGTGTCATAATTTTATTTCATACATCCAAGAAGTCAAATTCCCTATTAGTAATGTTAGTTTCACTTAAAAACTGAAGGTTATCTAATCGAAGATCAAGAAATTTACTAAAAAAGGAGAAGTTTGGCACTTGTATGAACCATGAGGGAAGGTGACACATGGGAGAAGGTCATGTAACATCTCTTCAGCTTCCTAAAACTCATATAAATTCTTGACATGCATTGGAAGGGCTAAAAAAAGTCTAAAAACATTATATTCTTTCTTCACCCTTTTAGACACACAAAAGTGGTCAGTAGGTTTATGCTTAATATGTCTCATTGAGGAAGTTTCAGGCAAAACACCTTTAAGAGGTGAAATTATACTAATAAATATTAATTTACATAATAATTTTTAAAATATTGGTCAAATATTATTTATGAATTATCTCTAACAAGTTGACTATTTTTTTTGCTCATTATTTTTTGCACCCTATAATTTTTGCTCTAATTTGGATAGCTCTATATAATCTAGTTGGTGATGCTGACTCTAGATAATATTTTTTCCTCATCAAATGATATTCATTATTGGTTTCATGTTTCATGATGTTTTGATAGGAAAATCATCCCATGTTGCAAGAAGGTACAGCCATTTAAAGTCTCAGTCAAGTTTTCCTAGTTTGAGAAGGCTTGGATCTATGAAAGGGTCTCTTGTGAACAGGATATGATGTTTCCCATGTTTCATTTTCATAATTTTCACCTCCCTCCATTTTCTATCTCATCACACTATGATTTGGTCAATTTTTAATCTTGATATACTCATAGCCAACTCTTCACTCACTCTCACTTACAGTCACATGTATAGAGTTTATCTAATATGTCCATGGATTTGTAATGAAGATATATCAACTTATTCAAATAATTATGAGATTAATAGAGTATATTTTAATGTTTTAAGAGGATTTAAGGTTATTTTCAAGTTCATGCACCACACAAACCAGCCACTAGCTACTATTACCTGCTCTATAATAGGTGTTTACAAGAGGTTTTCATGTTGGAATAGATGTTTTTAAGCTTGTCTCAAGATATCCTTAGTGAAAATAATATATTTCAAAAACAATTAATGAGATAATTATATTCATGATACCATTCATTAGTATAGATTGCTCCAATTTTGTCCACTACCAACATACAACTTAAATGCACCTACAGGAGTCTCTCCTTGATGATGTCATGATGAGATGGGAGCTTTGATAGGTGTTTCCATATTTTAGAGTGATAAGAGTATATTTGAAATATTGGTGAGGGAATGGAATTAATAATAAACACATATACCTTTCATACTACAGAAATTTACTTACTACATGTATATATGCAAATGCCCACCTATAAGTGGTACCACAGAAAGCCAAGGAGTCATTTAAAGCATTGAAACAAGTGGCATAACATTCATTCAAATCCCAATATATGTAATTTATCATAATATAACTTATTTAAGTTTCAAATGGTCAAATAGAATTATGGATAAACTTCAAACATAAGAGGGCTGAGTTCATGGACATTTTCCCTAAAAAGTGAAAATAAAGTTCCAAGCCATTTTATGGACATCTTATAACAAGGTTAAAAAGATTTATGATACATATATATAACCATATATTTTATCCTCTATGAATTATATTATCTATTATAAACATGAATCCAAGAGGATTAGTGATATGTGATTGTTGGGGGCCTCAAAGTTGTTATTTAAGCATTGAGTTTCTTTAATGACATCTATAGGATTTGAGCTTTGAGTGACCATTGATATCCTAAAGAGAAAACAATGAATACTCTCATATTTTGAATGGAATTATTTATTTAATGGTATACCAATGAACATGATTATCATCATAATAATTTTGATATGTAATTTTTCAAGTCTCATATACACCTACAGGTGTCTTATCATGCAAAATGCACACCTACCGCTAACTGTAGGAGAGCATCATCTATAGTAAAGGTTTAAATATGGAATCACCAAGGTTATAAAAAAATATATTATTTAAAAATTTTCATGATATTTAATAGTGATGTATAACCTTTCAAAAGAGGAGTCTTCATTTATAGGCTTTTACCCTTCCCAACACAATTGACTATGTTTGACCATGACAGATAGTGGGTTGAGGACTGAGGTTTGAGTTTTAAAAATTCATAAGGGTGAGATAATTTTTTTAAAAACAACTATAAATTATCATTAATGACCCTAATAAGGTCTATATACACTATTCTTAAGGTTCAAGCAAGCATGATTACCTACAAGTACCACTCCATAACACAAAACACAGTCAAGAGATACAACTCAGTTTGACCAGGCATGAAATATGAGGGGTATGTAGTAGGTTATATTGATTAAAAATATTATATAATATTCTCCATTATATTTAAACTCTAAAAATTATCTCACTAATGGTAATCATGTAGAAAAGAGAATCTGAGAAGCGACATACACAGTCTACCTTAATAAAGATTTGTTTTGGTTTTTATGAGAGTTGGAAGGTCAAATGGTATGAAAAAGGGATGAATTTTTGTGTAGTGGGTCCTAAAAAATTTTATTATCTCCTCCATAACTTGTTTTTTTCTAGGAAAATAGGGTAAGTTCCCTCTATTTTGTCTCAGACGTAGGGCACTCCCTTGTGAACAAGGTTGGCATTTTTGGGGAAGGAAAGTGAAAAAATTTGACCAAAAGGTAATTAAACCTTATGAAAATGTGTGGAAATATGTATATTACCTATGAAAACATGATTAATCAATAAAATAGGAGATAATCTCAACTAAATAGTCTAGAATCCTAAAGTTGTAGCCAGGCCTGTTCGGCAAGGTTTAAGCCTAATATCCAAATGAGGGGTCAATGTCATTTATAGCCTTAGGTGGGAATTATATCCTATTTAAAAATGTTTTTTAGGTCAATATATAGGTTTTAAATCCTCATTTTTATATATAAATAATAAAGGATCCTTTTTGGGGCTCATATCCATTTCAAGCCTATAGGAAATTAAGGTCAAAGCTCGATAGGCTAACTTTGAGTGCTTGTATATTATTTGAAGTTGTGAATGGAAGTATAAAGAGTTCTGGGAGGTTGATATGGGTATTTAAAATTCCTTTTTTGGAATTTTTTGGTAGTTCCAATGTTAGATCTTTATGAACAAAGCTTAAGATCCTAGAAGACCTAAAACCCTTGCTAACCCTTAGATAAGGACATAACTAAGAAAATGAAGAGGGAGAGATATAAAAATTGTATAAAATTGCATTTAAAATAGTTTTATTATGAATTTTACTCTCCATATATCCTTCCCATCCAATTTAATTGTTGCATATCTATATAGATAGGGTACAAAACTACTTTCTTATACTATTTTATGATTATGAAGCTTATAATGACTTTCAAGAAATTAAATCAACTTTGGTACAAATATATATACTAATTATAACTCAATATATTCATTTTATTCTCTATAAACTATCCTAAGTGTTCCTACTAAGAACTCGATCTCATCTAGTCAAACTGGCATAGTGAACATGATAATGAAAAGAGTGGAAAACTTTAAGTAAGTTAATTTTAAGGTGTGATTGATGTATCTAAGGAAATTTATGTAATTTAAACATTTAATTCACCCCATTTTACATATTTTCATGAGAAAATAAATCCATCTTCGAAGCCAAGTGTGCAAGGTATGTGAAAGAAAGAGTTTCTTTAACTGCAGGTAGTGATGGCTCATTTTTAGAGGAATCCAGGTGATTAGGAATGAAAACAATTCATTAATAATAATATATATAAAACCTCCCTCTTATTAAAATAATTATAACTATCTCTATTAAATTTTGGGATGTTTGAATAGAGTTAGATGATGAAGGCAATTTTATGAGCCAACATAAAGAATTTCATACCACATTCCAAGAGATTTATGCCTTGGATTCACACTTGTAATTTTTAAAATTAATGGTTAATTTAAAATCCTCTTATAATTCACATGTAACCCCTTCTCTCAACATTAAAAGTTTCCAAGTGACCTTTGATTTCCTTTTTCTCACTCCTCTCCCAAATGTTATAAGTAGTGACTTTTTGGGCTCTTTTGAGTGGCCTCTATTGGTTAATGGTGAAACCCTAGCCAATTTTGTATTTGAATGTCTATAGGAGAATTGAAAAAATGAATTTACCTAATTATATGTTTCATAATTGAGTCTAGTTTCAAATCTTGTTGATCTTGTCTAGTAAAAGATAGTCTTTTCTAGCATGTTGTCTTTGATTGTCCACCAAGTATGCAAAAGAATAGTAATTGCAGGTCTTTGTTAGTGTTCCTTCTTAGTGTATGAGAATTTTATAAGTGTTTTATGAATTTATTCTCCAAATTATCATTCATTATCAATCTTATACATCAATATACCTCTTGAAACTAGCATACAAAACATTGATGTAACAATCTATCTTGAGTTTTGAGTTATGTGTGAAAAAATCTTTGATTTGATCTAAGTAGTATAAGTTTATTCAATAGGAGGAAACTCATTATTAATACATCACATTTTTTATTTTTTATTTTTTATTCTTAACCCTTTTCATGCAAAGTTGATAAATAGTAAAGTAGTTCAAAGATTGCATCAAGGGAACTAGCCCTTCTAGAGATTCATCTCACTTATTGGTTACCCACAGCTTGTGAGATGTTTCCATTATGCCACTTGGATGAGGAGAGCCGATATATATCCTCAAGGGGTACATATCCAAGTGAAAATAGTTTTTATCATGCTCAGTGGGACTCTAAGTCTTAGAATATTATCTAAGATTGGTGTTGATCTTAGCATATTTATAGTTGCAACATCATCTATATTTAGTACCCGAAAACTCCACTAAGTTTTCAACTCTTTAGTTTCTGATCAATCCTTATTTTCCATGCCAAAGGTGACCACTAGGTGTACTACTAAAGGTATACCTTTTGATCTTGTGCAATTACCTTGTTATTTTATCAAGAGGTTTAGATTTGTGAATATTCATCCATATTCAAGGGAGTTAGTTTTTAAAAATTCTAATTTTATACTTGGTTCAACCCCTAACACTCATAATCTACATTCCAATATGGATACAAACCTACCTTTTTTATCCTTCACTAGACCATGTCCTTTGAATCTTTCCTAATATGACTAAATTCTTGGGTCAACCCTTAAAGGTGTTCCATATTTTAATGGAGAAGGCCTTATTACTCCAATTGAACACACTAGAAACATGGAAAACTTCTAAAACATCCATAATATCACTCAAGAGAATGTATCCATTAGGTTCTTGGCTTTGTCTTTCAAATGGAAAGCTTTAAGTTTGTATGGAACTCCACCTCATGCTTTCCATTACTTCATGGGATGGACTAGGAAATCTATTGTCTAAGATGTTTGAAGAGAAGAGTGATTATTTGTCACTAGCTAGACAATTGACTACTATCAAGAGATCTCCTCAAGATTTCATGTAATATTTTAACTATAGATTTCAAAATACATGGGAAAGGATCCCAGCCCTTGTGAGACCTACTCTAAATTATGCCTTTTTGTATTACCTAAAATCATTGAATAGTGATGTAGCCATGATGATCAAATACATGGGTGGGAATACACTACTTGGTGCCTATGAGATAGCTATTAATGCTGATAATTGTCATGTTTAAGTAGGTAATATTGCTCCTAAACCACCAATGTCATTGTTTCCTGATTTACAGCTTCCTAGTCAAATTGCATTACCTACCTTGGCTCTTTTACCTAATAGCCATGAGAAGTCTATCATTGCCCCTACAAATAATATTCATGGAGTCAATAGTTTTCTTAAAATTGTTACTAATGAATAGGTTTCCCTCAAAATACAACAAGCTCAAAATTATAGGCGTTATCAGCCCTATAATCAATTTGGACAAGTAAGTAAGCCTCCTTTTCAAGGTAATACTCAAAGATAAGGTCAAATAACTCAAGCTAGACCTTACCAAAGTTTCAATCCTAATTTTCCATCATCTTTTAGATCTCTTGTCCCTAATTAAAATTAATTTTTTCAAGAACAACCATGGTATCCTTTAAATGACCAAAACTAAGGCCAAATTACATATGCCAATGAAATGCCTAGTTAAGCCATGACAATGCAAGGTAGTCAAGTATCTCAAGTTCCCACTTTTGAGGTTAAAATTCAAAATGGAATGGAAAATGGACAAACACAATCTGACTCTAATCTTATGAATCATTTGGAGGGAGAATTTTGTGCCATGAATCATTTGGGAAGTTCAAATAATGTGTATGATAGTGTATCCTCTAACACTAGATCTAAGAAAAGGGTTGTTGAAAAGACACAAGGGAAAAATAAAGGACATATTTTGAATCCTTGATCACCAAAAATTTTAAGTGGTCCTAACTTAACTCCTAAAGTGTATGAAAATCATAAATCTTAGAATTCAAGACCAGCTCCTACACATCCACCTTCACATGTTACACCACAAGGTACTAGTGCTTCCAAAGAGCAATTCAAGGTGAAAAATCCTTATATCAATGTTGTGGATCAAATGAAGAAGTTAAAAATGAATATTTCATTATGGGATTAGTTGACAATACCAATGCAAACGAATATGCTCCAAAAATAATTGATTAGACTAGGTAAACTAGTTGGACCAACAAGGACTAAAAATGTTATTTTAGTGAAAGGAACTCTGCCCATTGATGGAAAAGTAAATAAAAATGATAATACCCCTCATTTTTATCTATCCTTGATCATTAGTTATTTTTTAGTTCATAATTGTATCAGAGATAGTGGGGCTAGTACTTTAGTTATGCCCATGTCAATAGCGGATAATCTAGGCCTCAAATATGAACTAATGGTTGAAGGATTTCTATAATTAGATGGGTCACCAAAAAAGACCTTTGGATTAGTCAAGGATATAAATTTGATTTTACATGAATTTCCTACTTTTACCATACCTCATGATGTGGTTGTTGTAGATTTACCCCCATAATTTGCTCTTTATTTGTCAAAAAAGTTTACAACCAATGTAGGTGGATACTTGGAATCAAATTGGTCATATATGGTTTTTAGAACTAAGTATGGTGCCAGGGTAAATATTTAATAAGAACCTATTCATCACAATAGTTTAGATCCCTACATGCCTAAGCTTTTAAATGTCAATTATTCTATTCTGGATAAGGAAGAAAATCTCCAACTTCTTCTATTGAAGGAGTTTATGATATACATCTAGATGAATGGGGAGATAAACAATATGAACATGATCCTTAAAAATTCATAGAATTTGGTATTAAATTACATTGCCTTCATGAAGAATACTCTTTCATGCCAAATTTGATGAAGCCAAATGAAACTATGGATGGTTTATGGTAGTTATTTTTTGATGGATTAAGAAGCAAGGTTGGATCAAGTGGTGGAGAAATGTTAATTTCTCAATCTAAAGAAATGTATTACTCTAATTTTAGATTTCAATTTACTTGTACTTATAATTTAGTATAATATGAGACCCTCATTTATGGTTTTGAGTGGGCTAGGAAAAGAGGTGTGAAAGAGTTACAAGTTTATGGTGATAGTGTCTTAATTGTGAATCAAGTGAGAGGTCAAAATATGACTAAGAACTCTTTTCTTAAATACTATAAGCATAGAGTGTGGGATCTTGTGGAATATTTCCAAGATTTAAACATTCAATCTATACCAAGAGAAGATAACAAACATGTTGATACGTTGGTATACATTTGAGCTCAATTTGATATTCCAAAAGAGATAAGAGATGACAAGAACCAACCTCATATTAAAGTGATTATAAGGCCCTCTATACCTAATAATGTCACTAATTAGAATTTTTTTGATAATGACCATCAAATATATCTCTTTATACAAGAGAAGGTTGAGTTTTCTTCAAAAAACTAGTCCAAACTACAACAACAATATGGAGGGAAGATTGTACAATTAAAGACAAACAAGCTCCTTGAGGGCTTACTCACACTTGAGAGTATTTTCAATGATGATGATCAATTGAAGAAGAAAAATGTAAGTATGTCTACTAAGCAAGAAAACTATGAGAGAGTACAAATCTTGAAATATAAGTTGCTTTCTCTTGGGAAGGTATGTACTAGAGAAGAAAGATATGATTTCATTGAATTATGTAAGGAATTTTATGATGTATTTGCATGGGAATATAGTAATTTAAAATTATTTGATCCAAACGTAGATCAACATGCCATAGATCTAGATGATAATTCTAATCATATCAAGCGAAAGCAAAGGCCAGTCAATCCTAAGATTGAGCCTCTCATGATAGAGGAGCTTACAAACTTGATTGAGTCTTAGATCATTTTTCCTATTAAGCATTCATCTTGGTTGGCAAACTTAGTCTTGATAAGGAATAAGAATGGGGAGATTAGGTTATGTGTTGAATTTAGATATTTTAATAGATTTTCTTTGAAGAACCATTATCCTCTTCCTTCCATGGAGCAAATTTTTCATGTTGTGGTAGGTAGTGAAAGGTTCTCACTCCTTGATGGATATTCAGGGTATAATAAGATTTTGGTAAAGGAAGGAGATCAATACAAGATAGCCTTTACCACTAAATGGGGCACATATTATTATAGGAAGATGCCTTTTGGTTTGCCTAATACTGGGGTAACATTTCAACATGTAATGGATATGGCTTTTCAAGGTACAATAAATGATATAGTGATGGTATATCTTGATAATATCATCGGTCTTATCCAAGGATGAAAAGGATCATTTGAATCATCTTAGGAACATTTTTGAGAAATTTAGAGAGTTTTAAATCTCTCTTAATCCAAATAAGTGTGTGCTTTTTAGCCATGAAGTTAAAAATTTTGGACACATTATTTCAAAGAAAGGTCTATCCATAGATCCTGAAAGGGTGAGTACAATCTTGGCATTGGCTTTACCCAAACACAAGAAATGTTTGAAAATTTTCTTTGTAAAAATCAATTTCATAAGGAGGTTTATTCTTGATTTTGCTAATTTAGTTAAGCCTATAACCTATATGCAAAGGAAAGATGAAATGTTTACTTGGATAAGGATAAGGAAGGGGAGTTTTAAAGATATCAAATAAGCTATTGCTCAAACTCCAACTCTTACAAGTCCTAATTTATCAAAGGATTTCAACTTGTATAACTTTAAAAATGAAGAAGTAATCTCTACCATGCTCACTCAATCAAATGAAGAAAACTGGGAGCATCCTAATGCTTGTTTGAGATAAATATTGGAAGGATATGAGGTAAGGTACACTTATGTAGAGAAGCAAGTAATTTTAGTTGTTATAAGTCTAATGAAGTTTATGTATATGTTATCTAACAAAAAGATTCATATATTGGTACCCCATCCTAATGTCAAATACTTCCTTTTGAGTACAGATTTGAATGAAAAAAATGTTGGTTGGATTACAAAATTGATGGAGCATGATGTAGAAATTAAGACAACCAAACTAGTGAAAGGAAAAGGATTGTGTGATCAACTTGCTTTAGATTTAAAGGAACAAAAGTAAGTTATTCTAACCCTTCAAGATGATCTTATGACAGCTACTAAGATTGAGAGATAGCTATTTTTGGCCTAGTTTGTTTAAAGATATTCATGCTTGGGTAAGGAAATGTCAAAAATTTGCTCTCTTTGATGGAAAATAAAAGATTGCAACTTTACCTCTTCCTCCAATACAAGTAGACCAACCTTTCATGCAATGGGGTCTAGATTTCATAGGCTTAATCAACCCACCTTCTAGTGTTAGTCATCAGTGGGTTTTAGCTGCTACAGATTACTTTACAAGATGGGTAGAGGCTATAGCTCTCAAGGAAGCAAATGAAAGTTTAGTTTTACACTTTTATGGAGGTATAGTGACAAGATCTGGGGTTCCTTGAATAATAATTTTAGACAATGCATTGGCTTTCCTTGTAATGAAGACAAGTGAGTGGGATTTGAAACATGTAGTTTATATTAGTACTTCCTCAAACTATTATCCATAATGGAATGGACTAGCAGAGTCCACTAATAAGAATCTAATTAGGATTATCAAGAAGATAATGGAAGAAAACTAAAGAACTTGGCATCCCAAAATAAAGATAGCTCTTTGGGATGATAAAATCACCCCTAAGAGAGCCATTAGAAACTCACCATATACACTTATTTATGGAAGATAGGCTAGATTGCCTATTTCACTTGAGTTACCAACTCTGGATCTCACTTACTAGTTGGAGTTGATGTAAAATGAAAGCATGGAGGTTAGATTATGTGAGTTGATGGAGCTCAAATAAATAAGGGATCAAAATATGAAAACTATGAGAGATCATCAAGATCAAACAAAGATATATTTTGATAATAAATCCATGCCAAGAACCTTATAATAAGAACACATTATTCTAAATTGGGATGAAGATAGGGTTAAGCCTAGAAAACACACAAAGTTTGATGCTTTGTAAAGTGGCCCTTATGTCATCACCCAATACAAGAAACATAATGCTTTCCAAATATCAAGGTTATATGTGTTTGACAAATCTATCAAAAACTGTTGGTTGAATATTTTGTCTATCAGCGTACTGGTAAACAAAATAGGTCTTATCAGCCAAAGCAAGAAGATTAGTCATCATAATGTGTAAGTTTATCAATTCAGAAAGAGACTGCTCTCTCCTCTCATCAAGGGGAGGTTCCCTGTAGATATGCTATGTATATGTATAAACAAAAAATAATACTCAAGGGTAGGACTAGACATCCATCTCTCTTTCTTCAGAGATGATGTATACAAAACAAAGGAAAAACTCAAGAGAATGACAGACAGCAATGAAAGCTCAAAGTCTTCTCAAAGTCCTTTACACAGCAATATAAATAAAAAGGGTTCAACCAAAGGGGCTGCCAATCATTTTTGGTTCAACCAATTGGTTCAACTAATTGGTTCAACGTCAAGGTTCAAAAGGGCGGTTCAACACAAAAGAAGACTTCCCGAAGGACAAGTGCCCTTGCGAAGGGCACTTAATCAAGAAAAGTACCTTTCTGGAGGATCTTTTTTCAAGTAAGTGAAAGGTAATTCTTTTAGATTTGTTTAAGGCACATTAAAATAAAGGGCTTAAAAGACTTCATGGAAAATTTCCACGGACATTTCCCCATGGGAATTTTCCCCAGGCAAATTGTCTGTGGGAATTTTATGCAAGATAAATGTCTGCGGAATTACCCACGAGAGACTCAAATGTAAAACACTCAGAAAAAATGTCTACAGGGAGCTTTCAAAGAATAAAGCCCAGGGAAATATTTGCCCACAGGGACTACCAAAGCAAAAGGGGCTACCGAAGGACCTCGAAGGGCAGGTGCCCTTGCGGGGGACTCTCAGTGACCAAAGTAGAGGGCTATTCTGACTTGACATAGATCACTTCTCAAGGCTTGAAAGGGAAAGTCCCATCCAAAAAGGCAAAACCAAAAGAAGACCAATGGGTGATGCCCATAAAGACATCAAATTCAGGATAATGAACTAGCCGTTGAGATCACATTGACGGGCATGTAAATGTCAATTTTAAAGATAGTAAAATAGCATTCATTTTTAGGACAACATTTGAACTATTTTGGTCTTACAGACCAAAATTGTATCTTCCATTTTCAAAAATTTGTCTTAGACATTCAGATTCCTCATTTTCAAAGCTTCTCAGAAAATCTACAGACTTTGCAAGTCAAGTTCAATGGATTTTACATGTTGATTTCTACAATATTTGATCCATAAATGGTTCAACTATTGGTTCAAATGTTGGTTCAAAGGCAAGTTCAAATGTTTGGTTCAATGCTTAGTTCATCAGCTTGTTTATCTAATTGAACTATCGGTTTGTTTCATTCATTAAACCATCGGCTTGAACCATTTTTCAACTGTATATATCACTAAACCAATAGTTAAACTATAAAACAAAACAAAATTTAAACTATACAAATATACATATATATACAGAGGCAATGATCTGATACTTCAAGAATTGAAGTGTTTCAGATGCTGACTTTGTGTTGTGTCTCGATTTGGTGGTTACCATACCTTCAGTTATATTCTGCTTTTATTTCTAGGAGTATTCTTGTGGCTGGTTGAATAGTTCTTTTGAAAGAAGAGGAGTGTTGTATGTCATTCTCTTGAGTTTTTCCTTTGTTTTGTATACATCATCTCTAAAGAAAGAGAGATGGATGTCTAGTCCTACCCTTGAGTATTATTTTTTATTTATACATATACATAGCATATCCACAGGGAACCTCCCCTTAATGAGAGGAGAGAGCAGTCTCTTTTTGATGTGATAAACTTACACATTAAGATGACTAATCTTCTTGCTTTGGCTGATAAGACCTATTTTGTTTACCATACACTGATGGACAAAATATTCAATCTTTCTTTTTGACAATCTAAACGAAACTCTGCCCAAGAGTGATATATGAAGGGCAATGAAAGCTCAAAGTCTCTCCACAGTTAATTCTTCAGGACACCTTTGTGGAGGTGAATGGAATGAATAGACTATAAATGGATAATGGGTATTCCCCAGTAGAGTCACCAAAATTGGTTTTCAATGCTTGGTCATTTTCTAGAATCGGTTCAGAGCTTTGGTTTAATTGAAAATCTTCATCGAAAAACATCTGAGTACAAAAATAAACTTGAACCATTAAACTGTTGAACCATTGAACCACTTTGGTTCAAAGGTTAAACAAGTTCAAAGTTCAATAAGTTCAATGTCTTTGGCAAGAGTTAAGCGCTTCATCAAGGTTCAAAGTTTAATCTCTTCAATTGGTTCATTAGCTTCAAGGACACTTGGCCAAATCAAAGCAGCTTAAACCATTGAATCATTGAACCATTGAACCACTTTGGTTCAAAGTTTCAATGAGTTCAAGGTTCAATGGTAGGTCTAACCAAAGGGACAGTTCAATGGCTCATTTCAACTAAGTGGTTCAACTCTTTATTTTCACTCAGCTGGTTCATTCTTTCAGTCCATCCTTTGGTTCAACATCTATAGGTTCAATAGTAGGTTTGAAGACATTTTTCAAAGCTTTGTTTGAACCGTTGATTAGTTCAACCACTTAACTCAATAGATGGTTCATCGGCCATTGGTTTAAAGGGGATCGACGCGCTTCATTGAACCGTTGAACCATTTAAATGAATAGGTTCAATCATTTGATTCAATGAAATGGTTCAACTGTTGGTTCAAAGGCAAGTTCAAATGTTTGGTTCAATGCTTAGTTCATCGGCTTGTTTATCCAATTGAACTATTGGCTTGTTTCATTCGTTGAACTATCAGCTTGAACCATTTTTGGTTCAACTGATTAGCACAACTGATTGGTTCAACGTCAAGGTTCAAAAGGGTGGTTCAACACAAAAGAAGACTTCCCAAAGGACAAGTGCCCTTGTGGAGGGTGCTTAATCAAGAAAAGCACCTTTCTAGAGGATCATTTTTCAAGTAAGCAAAAGGTAATTCTTTCGGATTTGTTTATAGCATATTAAAATAAAGGGCTCAAAAGACTTTGCGAAACAAATTTTTGTAGACATTTCCCCATGGGAATTTTCCCTAGGCAAATTGTTCATGGGAATTTTCTGTGGGACAAATGTTCGTGGAATTACCCACGGGAGACTCAAATGGAAAACACCTAGGGAAAATATATGTGGGGATATTTCAAAGAATAAATCTCAGGGAAATATTTGCCTGTGGGGACTGCCAAAGCAAAAGGGATTGCCGAAGGACCCCAAAGGGCAGGTACCCTTGCGGGGGACTCTCAGTGGCCAAAGTAGGGGGTTATTCTAACTTGACACAGATCACTTCTCAAGGCCCAAAAGGGTAAGTCCCATCCAAAAAGGCAAACCCAAAAGAAGACCAAGGGGTGATGCCCACAAAGACGTCAAATTTAGGATAATGAACTAGCTATTGAGATCACATTGATGGGCATGTAAACATCAATTTTAAAGACAGTAAAATAGCCATTGATCCTTTGATTTAGAGACCTAAATGCATTCCTAGAATTCAAGACAAAAACTAGTTGAAAGCGAGGAAAGATAGAATAATGGATGAATCTAGGACCCGATTCAATTAATCAAAAAAGGAGGAATGATAAAGACAAGATCAGACCGCCAGGTGGACATTGAAAGTTGTAATCTTTCAATTACATGGCTTGTTTATCTACATTGAAAAGATCAAATGGGTAAAGGGCCCCAAAGTTCCAGCTTGTCTTCTTAACATTTCCCAATGCATCATGATGTATTACTGTTCTCGAGTCCTTCTTCAATTGGCTATATAAGGGACTTTCTTCCATTGTAATTATATCATCTTCTTTTTGACATTCTGAATGAAACTTTGCCCAAATTGAGAGGCATCATTAAGACTTTATGCTCAGTCTGTTGATCATATTCTGTTAATGAAAGCAAGGGATTTTTTTAGATTTTGTGTTGTGATATCTTTTCTATTTCATTAATTTAATAAGTAGGATTAGTAAAATTAGTCAGGAAGGTGTCCTGAAGAATTGACCATGGAGAGACTTTGAGTTTTCATTGCCCTTCGTATATCACTCTTGGGCAGATTTTAGTTCAGATTATCAAAAAGAAAGATTGAATATTTTGTCTATCAACATACTGGTAAACAAAATAGGTCTTATCAGCCAAAGCAAGAAGACTAGTCATCCTAATGTGTAATTTTATCACATCAAAAAGAGACTGCTCTCTCCTCTCATCAAGGGGAGCTTCCCTATGGATATGTTATGTATATGTATAAATAGAAAATAATACTCAAGGGTAGGACCAAACATCCATCTCTCTTTCTTCAGAGATGATGTATACAAAGAAAAGGAAAAACTCAAGAGAATGACAAACATCACTCCTCTTCTTTTAGAAGAATTGTTCAACCAGCCACAAGAAAACTCCTAGAAATAAAAGCAGAATATAACTGAAGGTATGGTAACCAGCAAATCGAGACAGCACAAATTCTACACCTAAAATATTCAAGAGTGATATACGAAGGGCAATGAAAGTTCAAAGTATTCTCAAAGTCCTTTACACAACAATATAATGAAAACACACTGAAGGCAGCTTATGGGAGCACAAAGTCTCTCCACAGTTAATTCCTCAGGACACCTTCAAAATATTTTGAGGTCCATTCATAATTCATCAACACATGGGTGAAAACAGCTTCCTATTGAAATACCAAGATGGCCCGCTCTTTTCTCTACCCCACAATGGGCAGCATCTGAAACACTTCAATTCTTGAAGTATCAGATCATTTCCTCTGTATATATATGTATATTTGTACAGTTTAAATTCTATTTTGTTTTATTTGTTTTTATTTTTAATGCTTTTCAATTTTGGGTAACATGACTCTGAATCCCAATGATACACTTGAAGATACTAGAGATTCTGTATTCTACTCCTTTCAATTCATTTTGCAATTGACAAAAGTTTCGCAAGTGGAGCCAGCTGTTGTCCCCCAAAAAATAGCATTCATTTTTAGGACAACATTTGAACTATTTTGGTCTTACAGACCAAAATTATATCTTCCATTTTCAAAAATTTGTCTTAGACATTCAGATTCCTCATTTTCAAAGCTTCTCAAAAAATCTACAGACTTTCCAAGTCAAGTTCAATGGATTTTACATGTTGATTTCTACGGACTTTGTATCTTCAGATTCTACAGGCAGGTTCATTTATACAGGTTCAAAGGCTTCTACAGGCTCTTTCAGTCAAAAGAATTGGTTTTCAATGCTTGGTCATTTTACAAAATTGGTTTAGAACTTTGGTTTAATTGAAAATCTTCATCGGCAAACATATGGGTATAGAAATAGACCTGAACCATTGAACCATTGAACCACTTTGGTTCAAAGGTTCAATAGGTTCAAAGTTCAACAAGTTCAATGTCATTGGCAAGAGTTAAGCACTTCATCAAGGTTCAAAGTTTAATCACTTCAATTGGTTCATCAAATTCAAGGACACTTGGCCAAATCAAAGCAGCTTGAACCATTGAACCACTTTGGTTCAAAGGTTCAACGAGTTTAAGGTTCAATGGCAGGTTCAAATAAAGGGATAGTTTAATGGCTCATTTCAACTAAGTGGTTCAACTCTTTATTTTCACTCAGTTGGTTCGTTCTTTCAGTCCATCCTTTGGTTCAACAAGGTCTGAAGACATTTTTCAAAGCTTTGTTTGAACCATTGAACCAAAACTTGGTTCAAAGTCTTGGTTCAACGATTAGTTCAACCACTTGACTCACTAGATGGTTCATTGGCATTTGGTTCAAAGGGGCTTGACGCACTTCATTCAACCATTGAACCGGTTCAATGGATAGGTTCAATCATTTGATTCAATAAAATGGTTCAACTATTGGTTCAAAGGCAAGTTCAAATGTTTGGTTCAATGCTTAGTTCATCAGCTTGTTTATCCAATTGAACTATCAACTTGTTTCATTCGTTGAACCATCAGCTTGAGCCATTCTTGGCTCAACCGATTGGTTTGACATCAAGGTTCAAAAGGGTGGTTCAACACAAAAGAAGACTTTGCGAAGGACAAGTGCCCTTACAGAGGGCACTTAATCAAGAAAAGCACATTTTTGGAGGATCATTTTTCAAGTAAGTGAAAGGTAATTCTTTAGGATTTGTGTAAGGCATATTAAAATAAAGGGCTCAAAAGACTTTGTAGAACAAATTTCCGTGGACATTTCCCAGCGGGAATTTTCCATGAGCAAATTGTCCATGGGAATTTTCTGTGAGACAAATGTCAGGGAAATACCCGTGGGAGACTCAAATGGAAATCACCCAAGGAAAATGTCTATGGGGAGATTTAAAAGAATAAATCCTAAGGAAATATTTGCCCATGGGGACTACCAAAGCAAAAGGGGCTATCGAAGGACCCCAAAGGGTAGGTGACCTCGCGGGAAACTCTCAGCAGCCAAAGTAGAGGGCTATTCCAACTCGACAAAGATCACTTCTCAAGACCTGAAAGGGCAAGTCCCATCCAGAAAGGCAAAGCCAAAAGAAGACCAAGGGGTGATGCCCACAAAGACATCAAATTTAGGATAATGAACTAGCTGTTGAGATCACATTGATGGGCATGTAAATGTCAATTTTAAAGAAAGTAAAATAGCCATTGATCCTTTGATTTACAGACCTGAATGCATTCCTAGAATTCAAGACAAAAACCAGCTGAAAGTGAGGAAAGACAAAATAATGAATGAATCTAGGACCTGATTCAATTAATCAGGAAAAGAGGAATGATAAAGACAAGATCAGACCGCCAGGTGGACATTGAAATTTGTAATCTTTCAATTACACGGCTTGTTTATCTACATTGAAAAGATCAAATGGGTAAAAGGCCCCAAAGTTCCATCTTGTCTTCTTAACATTTCCCAATGCATCATGATGTATTATTGTTCCTGAGTCCTTCTTCATGTGGCTATATAAGGGACTTTCTTTCATTGTAATTGTATCATCTTCTTTTTGACAATCTAAACAAAACTCTGCCCAAATTGAGAGGCATCATTGAGACATTGTGCTCAGTCTGTTGATCATATTTTGTTAATGAAAGCAAGGGATTTTTTCAAACTTTGTGCTGTGATATATTTTTTGTTTCATTAATTTAATAACCAAGATTAGTAAAATTAGTCAGGAAGGTATCCTGAAGAATTAACTATGGAGAGACTTTGTGCACCCATAAGCTGCCTTCAATGTGTTTTCTTTATATTGTTGTGTAAAGGACTTTGAGAAGACTTTGAGCTTTCATTGCCCTTCATATATCACTCTTGAGTATTTTAGGTGTAGACTTTGTGATGTGTCTCCATTTGCTGGTTACCATACCTTCAGTTATATTCTGGTTTTATTTTTAGGAGTATTCTTGTGGTTGGTTGAATAGTTCTTCTGAAAGAAGAGGAGTGTTGTCTATCATTCTCTTGAGTTTTTCCTTTATTTTATATACATCATCTTTGAAGAAAGAGAGATGGATGTCTGGTCCTACCCTTGAGTATTATTTTCTCTTTATACATATACATAGCATATCCATAGGGAACCTCCCCTTGATGAGAGGAGAGAGCAGTATCTTTCTAATGTGATAAACTTACACATTAGAATGACTAATCTTCTTGTTTTGGCTAATAAGACCTGTTTTGTTTGCTAGTACACTGATAGATACAATTTTTTCCATTCCCAGAGAGTCCAATGACAAAGCCGATGCACTTGCTATTTCAGGAACTCTTTTGATTCCTCATTCTGATTTTAAATAAAACAAATATACCATTGAGCCGGTCTATAGACCAAGCATTCCTGACAATGTTGAACATTGGAAAATATTTAATGATGATCATTAGATCATTGATTTCATGGAATAAAAAGACAATTTTAAATAGTTGTATTTTAAAGGCAGCAAATCTCAAAAGTCTGAATTAATTTTTGAATCTAGTTCAGATGTAAATGAAGAGTTCCTACAGCTGAAAGGAAACAAAATTACAAAAGACCTAGTTTCTCTTGAGAAGCTATTTGACAAGCATGATATATTCGTCAAACAATAGCAGACAGATTAAAATTTCTCTCTGGGATTTGACCACTTAAATCTGACCAGCAAAGAAAATCCCAAGATGGTCAACATTGGTAAGTGTTGCACACCTGAAGAAAGATTCAAATTCACTTCTTTGCTCTGTCAATACATTGATGTCTTGGCATATTCATATGAATATCTGAAGTCTCTCAGACTTGATGAAATCTACCATCATATTTCTCTCAAGGCTGATTCAATGCCCTACAAGCAGAAATATAGACAATACAATCCAAAAATTTTAGGTACAATTATGTCTGAGATTCAAAAAATGTTAAATGCTAGAATTATCTTCCCAATCCATCATTCTACATGGATTGCGAACATAGTATATGTAAGGAAGAAAAATGGAGAAATCCACATTTGTGTAGATTTTTGAAATCTAAATCAGGCATCTCAAAAAGACAATTACCCTTTGCCAATCATGGACCAAGTGCTTCAAACAGTAATAGGATTAGAAATGTTATCAATGCTGGATGGCTTCTCAGGCTATAACCAAGTTGAAGTTGCTAAAGCTGACCAACACAAGACTGCATTCATCACGCCTTAGGGTACATTTGCATATAAAAAAATGCCTTTTGGATTAATAAATGTTGGTGCTACCTTTTAGAGAGCTATGGACATGGATTTCAAAGATGAGATTGGCAAATTCATAGTTTTATATCTTGATGATTTAACTATCTTTTCAAAATGTTGATCTGATCATATACGCCATTTACAACAAGTGCTAAAGCCCTATCGCCTAAATGGTATTTCTTTGAATCTTAAGAAGTCTATTTTTAGAGTGACAGAAGGGAAACTCCATGGACACATTGTGTCCAAAGAAGGCATAAAGATTGACCCGAATAGAGTCAAATCTATTCAAGAGCTAAATTTGCCTACAAGTAAAAATGTTGTTCACTCTTTCTTCAGCAAAGTGAATTTCTTACAGAGATTTATTCTTGAATTTGCCAAGAAGACAAGACACATTGTGAATATGATGAAAGGGAAAACTATCTTCAGCTAGAATAAAGGAGGTAAATTAGTATTTCAAGATATCAAGGTCACCATTACTCATGCCCCTACCTTGGTTCGTCTAGATTACCACAAGAATTTCATCATTTACAGCTATGCGTCTGAGCATACTCTTTCAGTGATTCTTGTCCAACAAGACAAAGAAGGTATGGAATCCCCAATATCTTTCATGATTTTCCCTCTCAAAACTCATGAAATGAAGTATTCAAATATAGAGAAGCACACCTATGCCTTGGTAAAAGCAGTCAAACACTTTCCCTTCTATATTTTGAATTCACATACTACTACT
Organism: Torreya grandis; assembly: GCA_037957365.1. Lineage (NCBI taxonomy): Eukaryota > Viridiplantae > Streptophyta > Pinopsida > Cupressales > Taxaceae > Torreya > Torreya grandis. The sequence goes on from JARHVA010001171.1 coordinate 886,124, forward strand.
TTAGTTCCTAACAATACAATCAAGTATATATTAACTCAGTAGGAGTTTGGCACAAAGAGAGGTAATTAGATTGCAAATATCCAAGAATTTGATCTAGACATCAAGCCGACAAAGCTAGTTAGAGGTAAAGGCCTTTGTCAATTAATGGCTGATAATAAGTCAAAAGATACACAACGTGAAGAAGCTGAAGTGGAAGATGTGCCAACAGTCTTTTTTATCTCCACTACCAATGAATGGTACTCAGACATTGCCTTTTTTTTAAATTATGGTGAATGTCCTACTCATTTGTCTTACAAAGAAAAGAGAACTATTACATTGAAAGCTACCAATTTCATCCTTTGGGATAATGGCCTGTACAAGAGAAGTATAGATGGAGTTTTTCTTCACTGTGTGGATAAAGAACAGTAGACGTAACTCTTGAAATCTTTCTACAATCTAGCTTGTGGAGGACATTTTTCTACCCCTATAACTACTCACAAAATTCTATGAGCTAGGTATTATTAGCTGACTCTTTTCCAAGATGCACATAAGTGGGTGAAAAAATGTGAACTTTGCCAACAATTTTTTGGAAGCCCCAAGTTGGCTGCCCTGCCTCTCAAGCAACTAATCATAGAGGAACCTTTCCAACAATGGGGACTAGATTTTATTGGGACAATAAATCCATCTGCAGGAACTGGACATGATTATGTCCTTACAGCAACTGATTATTTCACCAAGTGGGTAGAAGTAATCCCAACCAAGCATGTTACTTTAGAAGTTGTATGCAACTTCCTCAAAGAGAATATCATTTCTAGGTTTGGAGTCCCACTAAAAATCATTACTGATAATGCAGCTTGTTTCACTTCTCAAGAAATTACGTAATTCTATTTTTATTATGGAATTATGCTTTCTCATTCTTCTAATTATTTTCTTAAGGGAATGGACAAGCTGAGTCCAACAATAAAAATTTGGTAACCATTATTAAAAATCTAGCAGATGATAATCAAAGGACATGGCATAAAGATTAGTGGATGCTTTGTGGGTAGATAGGATCACGCCAAATAGGGCAATTGGTATGTCCCCTTTTCAACTTCTTTACGTTATTAATGCTGAGATACCAATCAATTTAGAGTTACCAACCTTGAAATTGGTGAAGGCCATTGAAGATCAGACATATGAGAGTTATTTTGACAAAACAATCATGTGCCTGACTCAGCTGGAAGAACAGAGAACCATGGTGGTGGACAAAATTGTTGTTCATCAAAGTCTGGTAAAGAAACTTTTTGATTAGAAGGCCAAAAATCATGATTTCTAGATTGGGGATCAAGTCCTACTGTGGGACAAAAGAAGATAACCAAAGGGGATGCATGGAAAATTTGATTCCCTTTGGAGAGGTCCATTCATAATTCATCAACACATGGGTGAAAATAGCTTCCTATTGAAATACCAAGATGGCACGTTCTTTTCTCTACCCCATAATGGGTAGCATCTAAAAAACTTCAATTCTTGAAGTATCAGATCATTACCTCTATATATATATGTATATTTGTATAATTTAAATTCTATTTTGTTTTGTTTGTTTTCATTTTTGATGCTTTTCATTTCTGGTTAACATGACTTCAAAGCCCAATGATACACTTGAAGATACTGGAGATTCTAGATTCTACTCTTTTCAATTCATTTTGCAATTGACAGAAGTTCCCCAACTGGAGCGAGCTGTTGTCCCCCAGAAAATAACATTCATTTTTAGGACAACATTTGAACTATTTTGGTCTTACAGACCAAAATTGTATCTTCCATTTTCAAAAATTTGTCTTAGACATTCAGATTCCTCATTTTCAAAGCTTCTCAAAAAATCTACAGACTTTGCAAGTCAAGTTTAATGGATTTTACATGTTGATTTCTACAGACTTTGTATCTTCAGATTCTATAGGCAGGGTCATTTATATAGGTTTAAAGGCTTTTGTTGGCTGTTTCAATCAAAAGAATTGGTTTTCAATGCTTGGTGATTTTCTAGAATTGGTTCAAAACTTTGGTTCAATTTAAAATCTTCATTGGCAAACATCTGAGTATAGAAATAGACTTGAACCATTGAACCATTGAACCACTTTGGTTTAAAGGTTCAACAGGTTCAAAGTTCAACAAGTTCAATGTCTTTGGCAAGAGTTAAGCGCTTCATCAAGATTCAAAGTTCAATCACTTCAATTGGTTCATCAGCTTCAAGGACACTTGGCCAAATCAAAGTGGCTTGAACCATTGAACCATTGAACCACTTTGGTTCAAAGGTTCAACAAGTTCAAGGTTCAATGGTAGGTTCAACCAAAGGGACAGTTCAATGGCTCATTTCAACTAAGTGGTTTAACTCTTTATTTTCACTCAGTTGGTTCATTATTTCAGTCCATCCTTTGGTTTAATGTCTACAGGTTCAACAGTACGTTTGAAGACATTTTTCAAAGCTTTTTTTGAACCGTTGAACCAAAACTTGGTTCAACGTCTTGGTTTAATGATTAGTTCAACCACTTGACTCATTAGATGGTTCATCAGCCTTTGGTTCAAAGGGGCTCGATGCACTTCGTTGAACTGTTGAACTGGTTCAACAGATAGGTTCAATTGTTTGATTCAATGAAATGGTTCAATTGTTGGTTCAAAGGCAAGTTCAAATGTTTGGTTCAATGCTTAGTTCATCGGCTTGTTTATCCAATTTAACTATCGGCTTGTTTCATTCGTCAAACCATTGGCTTGAACCATTTTTGGTTCAACTAATTGGTTCGACGTCAAGGTTCAAAAGGGTGGTTCAACACAAAAGAAGACTTTCTGAAGGACAAGTGCCCTTGCAGAGGGCACTTAATCAAGAAAATCACCTTTCTAGAGGATCATTTTTCAAGTAAGTGAAACATAATTCTTTCAGATTTGTTTAAGGCCTATTAAAATAAAGGGCTCAAAAGACTTTGTGGAACAAATTTCCATGGACATTTCCCCATGGGAATTTTCCCTGGGCAAATTGTCTGTGAGAATTTTTTGTGGGACAAATGTCTGCAGAATTACCCACGGGAGACTCAAATGGAAAACACTCAAGGAAAATGTCCATGGGGAGCTTTCAAAGAATAAAGCCTGGGGAAATATTTGCCTACGGGGACTGCCAAAGCAAAAGGGGCTGCAAAAGGACCTTGAAGGGTAGGTGCCCTTGTGGGGGACTCTCAACAGCCAAAGTAGAGGGCTATTCTGACTCGCTACATATCACTTCTCAAGGCCTAAAAGGGCAAGTCCCATCCAAAAAGGCAAAGCTAAAAGAATACCAAGGGGTGATGCCCATAAAGATGTCAAATTCAGGATAATGAACTAGCCATTGAGATCACATTGACGGGCATGTAAACGTCAATTTTAAAGACAGTAAAATAGCCATTGATCCTTTGAATTATAGACCCGAATGCATTCCCAAAATTCAAGACAAAAACCAGCTAAAGGTGAGGAAAGACAAAATAATGGATGAATCTAGGATCCAATTCAATTAATCAAGAAAGGAAGAATGATAAAGACAAGATTAGATTGCCAGGTGGACATTGAAAGTTGTAATCTTTCAATTAAACGGCTTGTTTATCTACATTGAAAAGATCAAATGGGTAAAAGGCCCTAAAGTTATATTCTACTTTTATTGGTTACCATACCTTCATTTATATTCTACTTTTATTTCTAGGAGTATTCTTATGGCTGGTTGAATAGTTATTCTAAAAGAAGAGGAGTGTTGTCTATCATTCTCTTGAGTTTTTCCTTTGTTTTATATACATCATCTCTAAAGAAAGAGAGATGGATGTCTGGTCCTACCCTTGAGTATTATTTTTTGTTTATACATATACATAGCATATCCACAGGGAACCTCCCCTTGATGAGAGGAGAGAGCAGTCTCTTTTTGATGTGATAAACTTACATATTAGGATGGCTAATCTTCTTGCTTTGGCTGATAAGACCTATTTTGTTTACCAGTATGTTGATAGATAAAATATTCAACCAATAGTTTTTGGTGACTCTGCTAGGGAATACCCATTATCTATTTATAGTCTATTCATTCCATTCACCTCCACACTCATAGGGAAAGAACGCATAGTTGAAAGCCTCAAGCTTTAACTGAAGCAAAGTCAATTCTTTTCCACTTTTGTTTTACAATCTGGCAGATCCAAGGTATACACAAAGCCAAAGGGCTAAAGGTGTCATTGATCCTATGTTCGAACTAGTACAATAAAGTGATTTTGATCTATTTCCTTCACCATCTCATCTCCAACAAACCAAGAGCTTCCCTCCTACTAAAGCCAGATCTCCATTACCAATGGAAGTATCTACTTCTATTGTTGATAAAGTTATGCCTATAATTATCTCATTGAGATTTGATATCCCTCCTTTTTAGAATCTTATAATGGCATTTCAAGGCCCCTAGGGTAATGCTTTTGGTCCTCTCAATCTTACTCCTCCTCTACATGAGCTTCCATGCAGTTCTAGGAAGAATTTTCCTAAATTCTATGGTGATGGCAAAGTTCATCCTGATGAACACATTGTAGTATTCAGTATAGCTTGTGGAGTAATAGGAGTGGAATTCAAAGATGTAGCAATCAAGCTTTTTGTTGAAACACTATAAGGTCCTACTGTAGATTGGTTTTACCATCTTCAGGCTTGATCTGTGACTAATTGGAATACCCTAAAAGCTAAGTTTGAAGCCAAATTCAAACCTGTAGAAGATGCACATACACTTTTGGCTCAACTTACACAAATGAAAAATGAGCCACATGATCTTATGAGAGACTTCATAGCTAAATTTGACAAATTGAGAAATAGAATTCCTGTCATTGCTAGACCTATAGCTGAGAATCTCAAATGCTTTTTCATTAATTCTTAGCTACCTAAAGTCAGTTTCCTCTTGAGACATGCTGGTCAAATAGATCTTGTTGCAGCTCAACTTTTGGCCACTGAAGTAGAAGATGATCTCATCTTAGCAGGGAAAATAAGAAGAGATCCCAATAGAAACAGAGCTTCATCATCTTCTAAATTTGCATCTACAAACACCATAGATCCAATGGTACAAAAATTATCAAATGAGTTGCTTGCTCTCAAAAAGTGAATGGCTCAAGGAATTTCTTCTACTCCTACATACAAAATGACATTCCCAAATCAGTCATACCAGGGCAATGTTGCCAAAAACCAAGGACAACAAAATCACCTTCCTCCTCCATAAGGGAAACTTGCCTTGGAAGCTCCTCCAACTAATTTAGCAATGCGATATCTTGAAGTAGAATCAGAATTCTCTTATCAGCCTAAATTAAATCAAGAAAATGATGCTAATATTATTGAAGACAGTCAAGAAGAATCAGCTGGTGACTCTCACATTGGTTTCTTGAATTACCAGGATGAACCTAGAAGTAAAGGAGAAGCTTCAGATGGATCATATGCAGTGTTTACGAGGTCTAAGAACCAATCAGTCCAGCAGGCTGATAAAGAAAAGATAGATGAGCAACCATATCCAGTAGTCAAAATTATCAAGTATGGTACAGCTTTGCCTTTTCAACCAAAAGATCTAGTCATTACTCAAAAGGTAAATACATCCATTGTGCCTTCCCCTTGTTTTAATTCACAAATCAGCCCACCTCCCATCCCTCTAAAAAATTAGAAAGTTGAAATACCTTTCACTATACCTAGCTCAATTTAGTGATTTGACATAATTGATCATGTAAAAAAGACAAAAATACAGATGTCTAAATTTGAATACTTGCAGTCTAATCTAGATCAATTGAACAAGCTAGTTCAATTTGTTAAAAATTAGACTGTCCCTACAAGATAAAAGGCCAAAAAAGTAACTTTTGATTCTTCAATGACTACGCCTATTCCAAATAATCTGATTATTACTCCTCTAGCTGCTCCTGGAAAAATAGAACCCTTCTATGTTTCCCTATTAATCAATGGTCACAAGCTGAGTAACTGTATAATAGACTCAGGTGCATTTGACAATGTCATGCCTGCTAAAGTTGTTGAGTCTCTTGGTCTCACATTGACCAAGATGTTTGGGAGATGTTTCTCCATGGAGAACAAGCAAGTGCCATTATTGGGGCAAATCAAAGATGCTCAATTTGCATTTGCAGCCTTTTCAAACAAAAGGATTAAAATGACTATATTAGTGGTTGACGTCCTAGCATCTTATGGCATTTTGATTGGACAAAATTTCTGCAAGGATGTGGGAGGAGAATTGAACATGGATCTATCTGAAGTAAGGATCCCTGTCCAAGGCATGACAAAGAGATTACTTTCTGAAAAGGAAGCAAAGTATGTAGTTACCAAGATGTCAGCTCCTGAAGCTCAGATCCTTTTTGAATCCACAGGTATGGGTAATTAATTTTTATATACAGATCATGAAGAAAGACCCTCCATCTCTGATGAGGGAAAGTTTGAAGTAAAGTCAGTGTCTAATGAGATTTGGACTCTAGAATTTGATGATAGTTGTTCTTCTACTAGTTCGAGAGCTAGAATTGTTTTAATATCTCCTCAAAGAGATATGTTTCCTTCATCCTATAAGTTACAATTCAGCAACACAAACAATATAGATGAATATGAATCACTATTGCTGGGCATGAAGGTTGTTCAAGAAAGAGGTGTCAAGTTTCTTTATGCTAAAGGAGATGCTGAATTAGTGGTTTGTCAAGTGAGAAATTTATAGCAGACCAAGAATGAGAGGCTACGCCACTACCATAATTTGGTTTGGGACCAAATTGAAAGCTTTGACACTTTCAACATTTCTGCCATTCCCAAAGAGTCTAAGGACAGAGCCTTTACACTTGTTGTTTCAGGAACTCTTTTAGTTCTTCATTCTAATTTTAAAGAAAACAAATATACCATTGAGCTGGTCTGTAGACCAAGCATTCCTGACAATGCTGAACATTAGCAAATATTCAATGATGATCATCAGATCATTGCTTTCTTGGAACAAAAAGACAATTTTAAATAGTTGTATTTTGAAGGCAGTGAATCTCAAAAATCTAAATTAATTTTTGAATCTAGTTCAGATGTAAATGAAGAGTTCCTACAGCTGAAAGAAAACAAAATTTTTAAAGGCTTGGTTTCTCTTGAGAAGCTATTTGACAAGCATGATAGATTTGTCAAACAACAGTAGACATATTCAAATTTCTCTTAGGGATTTGACCAAGTAAATCTGACCAGCAAAGAAAATCCCAAGATGGTCAACATTGGTAAGTGTTGCACACCTGAAGAAAGATTGAAATTCACTTCTTTGCTCCGTCAATACATTGATGTCTTGGCATACTCATATGAAGATCTGAAGTCTCTTAGACTTGATGAAATCTATCATCATATTCCTCTCAAGACTGATTCAATGCCCTACAAGCAAAAATCTATACAATACAATCTAAAATTTTCAGGTACAATTATGCTTGAGATTTAGAAAATGTTAAATGCTAGAATTATCTTCTCAATCCATCATTCTACATGGATTGTGAACATAGTACCTGTAAGGAAGAAAAATGTCAAAATCTGCATTTATGTAGATTTTTGAAATCTGAATCATTCGTCTCTAAAAGACAATTACCCTTTGCCAATCATGGACCAAGTGCTTTAAATAGTAATAGGATCAGAAATGTTATCAATGCTGGATGGCTTCTCAAGCTATAACTAAGTTGAAGTTTCTGAAGTTGACCAACACAAGACTGCATTCATCATGCCTAAGAGTACATTTGCATATAAAAGAATGCCTTTTGGATTAATAAATGCTGGTGCTACCTTTCAGAGAGCTATGGACATGGCCTTCAAAGATGAGATTAACAAATTCATAGTTGTATATCTTGATGATTTAACTATCTTTTCAAAGCATTGATCTGATCATATACGCGATTTGCAATAAGTGCTGGAGCGCTACCACTTGAATGGTATTTATTTGAATCTTAAGAAGTATATTTTGGAGTGACAGAAGGGAAACTCCTTAGACACATTGTGTCTAAAGAAGGCATAAAGATTTACCTAGACATAGTCAAGTCTATTCAAGAGCTAAATTTGCCTAAAAGTAAAAATGTTGTTCACCCTTTCTTCAGAAAAGTGAATTTCTTACAAAGATTTATTCCTAAATTTGTTGAGAAGACAAGACACATTGTGAATATGATGAAAGGGAAAACTATCTTCAACTGGAATAAAGAAGGTAAATTAGAATTTCAAGATACCAAGGTCGTCATTGCTCACGCCCCTACCTTGGTTTGTCCAAATTACCACAAGGATTTCATCATTTAAAGCTATGCATCTGAGCATACTCTTTCAGTGATTCTTGTCCAACAAGACAAAGAAGGTATGAAATCCCCTATCTCTTTCATGAGTTTCCCTCTCAAAACTCATGAAATGAAGTATTCAAATATACAGAAGCATGCCTATGCCTTGGTAAAAGAAGTCAAGCATTTTCCCTTCTATATTCTGAATTCACATACTACTGCTTTAGTTCTTGACAATACAGTCAAGTCTTTATTAACTCAGTAGGAGTTTGGCACAAAGAGAGGTGATTGGATTACAAAGATCCAAGAATTTGATCTGGACATCAAGCTGACAAAGCTAGTCAGAGGTAAACGCCTTTGCCAATTAATGGTTGATAATAAGCCAGAAGATACACAGTGTGAAGAAGCTGAAGTGGAAGATGCACCAATGGTCCTTTTTGTCTCCACTACCAATGAATGGTACTCAAACATTGCCTTTTTTCTAACTTATGGTGAATGTCCTGCTCATTTGTCATACAAAGAAAAGAGAACTATCAGGTTGAAAGCTACCAATTTCATCCTTTGGGATAACGGCCTGTACAAGAGAAGTATAGATGGAGTTTTTCTTCGTTGTGTGGATAAAGAACAACAGACCCATCTCTTGAAATCTTTCCACAATCTAGCTTGTGGAGGACATTTTTTTGCATCTGTAACTACTCACAAAATTCTATGAGCTAGGTATTATTGGCTGACTATTTTCCAAGATGCACATAAGTGGGTGAGGAAATGTGAACTTTGCCAACAATTTGTTGGAAGACCCAAGTTTGTTGCCCTACCTCTCAATCTAGTAATCATAGAGGAACCTTTCCAACAATAGGGACTAGATTTTATTGGGACAATAAATCCATCTTCAAGTGTTGGACATGATTATGTCCTTACAACAACTGATTATTTCACCAAGTGGGTAGAAGCAATCCCAACCAAGCATGCTACTTCAGAAGTTGTATGCAACTTCCTCAAAGAGAATATCATTTCCAAGTTTTGAGTCCCACTAAAAATGGTTACTTATAATGTAGCTTGTTTCACTTCTCAAGAAATTACGCAATTCTATTTTTATTATGGAATTACGCTTTCTCATTCTTCTGATTATTTTCCCCAAGGGAATGGACAAGCTGAGTCCAGCAATAAAAATTTGGTAACCATTATTAAAAAGCTAGTAGATGATAATCAAAGGACATGGCATAAAGCATTGGTGGATGCTCTGTGGGCAAATAGGATCATGCCAAAGAGAGCAATTGGTATGTCCCCTTTTCAACTTCTTTACGGTATTAATGCTGAGATACTAATCACTTTAGAGTTACCAGCCTTGAAATTGGTGAAGGCCATTGAAGATCAAACATATGAGAGTTCTCTTGACAAAATGATCATGTACCTAACTTAGCTGGAAGAATAGAGAACCATGGTGGTGGACAGAATTGCTATTCATCAAAGTTTGGTAAAGAAACTTTTTGATTAGAAGGCCAAAAATCATGATTTCTAGATTGGGGATCAAGTCCTACTATGGGACAAAAGAGGAGAACCAAAGGGGATGCATGGAAAATTTGATTCCCTTTGGAGAGGTCCATTCATAATTTATCAACACATGGGTGAAAATAGCTTCCTATTAAAATACAAATATGGCACGCTCTTTTCTCTGCCCCATAATGGGCAGCATCTGAAACACTTCAATTCTTGAAGTATCAAATCATTGTCTCTGTATATATATGTATATTTGTATAGTTTAAATTCTATTTTGTTTTGTTTGTTTTCATTTTTGATGCTTTTCATTTTTGGGTAACATGACTCCAAAGCCCAATGATACACTTGAAGATACTAGAGATTCTAGCTTCTACTCCTTTCAATTCATTTTGCAATTGACAGAAGTTCCCCAATTGGAGCCAGTTGTTGCCCCCCAAAAAATAGCATTCATTTTTAGGACAACATTTGAACTATTTTGGTCTTACAGACCAAAATTGTATCTTCCATTTTCAAAAATTTGTCTTAGACATTTAGATTCCTCATTTTCAAAGCTTCTCAAAAAATCTAAAGACTTTGCAAGTCAAGTTCAATGGATTTTACATGTTGATTTCTACGGACTTTGTATCTTCAGATTCTAGAGGCAGGTTCATTTATACATGTTCAAAGGCTTCTGCAGGCTGTTTCAGTCAAAATAATTGGTTTTCAACTCTTTGTCATTTTCTAGAATTGGTTCAGAACTTTGATTCAATTGAAAATCTTCATCGGCAAACATCTGAGTATAGAAATAGACTTAAACCATTGAACCATTGAACCATTGAACCACTTTGGTTCAAAGGTTCAACAAGTTCAATGTCTTTGGCAAGAGCTGAGTGCTTCATCAAAGTTCAAAGTTCAATCGCTTCAATTGGTTCATCAGCTTCAACGACACTTGGAAAAATCAAAGTGGCTTGAACCATTAAACCATTGAACCACTTTGGTTCAAAGGTTCAACGATTTCAAGGTTCAATGGCGGGTTTAACCAAAGGGACAGTTTAATGGCTCATTTCAACTAACTGGTTCAACTCTTTATTTTCACTTAGTTGGTTCATTCTTTCAATCCATCCTTTGGTTCAACGTCTATAGGTTCAATAGCAGGTTCAAAGACATTTTTCAAAGCTTTATTTGAATCATCAAACCAAAGCTTGGTTCAACGTCTTGGTTCAGCAATTAGTTTAACCATTTGACTCATTAGATGGTTCATCAGCCTTTGGCTTGTTTATCTAATTGAACTATCAGCTTGTTTCATTCATTGAACCATCAGCTTGAACCATTTTTAGTTCAACCAATTGGATCGATGTCAAGGTTCAAAAGGGCGGTTCAACACAAAAGAAGATTCCCAAAAGACAAGTGCCCTTATGGAGGGCACTTAATCAAGAAAAGCACCTTTTTGGAGGATCATTTTTCAGGTAAGCAAAAGGTAATTCTTTCAGATTTGTTTAAGTCATATTAAAATAAAGGGCTCAAAAGACTTTGCAGAACAAATTTCTGTGGACATTCCCCTACAGGAATTTTCCCCGAGAAAATTGTCCGCAAGAATTTTTTGTGGGACAAATGTCTATGGAATTACCCATGGGAGACTCAAATGGAAAACACCCATGGAAAATGTCTGTGGGGAACTTTCAAAGAATAAATCTTGGGGAAATATTTTCCCACAAGGACTGCTAAAGCAAAAGGGGCTGCTGAAGGACCCCGAAGGGCAAGTGCCCTTGCAGGGGACTCTCGGTGGCCAAAGTAGAGGGCTATTCCAACTTGACACAGATCTCTTCTCAAGGCCTGAAAGGGCAAGTCGCATCCAAAAAGGCAAAGCCAAAAGAATTCCAAGGGATGATGCCCATAAAGATGTCAAATTCAAGATAATGAACTAGCCATTGAGATCACATTGATGGGCATGTAAATGTCAATTTTAAAGACAATAAAATAGCCATTGATCCTTTGATTTATAGACCCGAATGTATTCCGAGAATTCAAGACAAAAACCAACTGAAAGCGAGGAAAGATAGAATAATGGATGAATGTGGGACCTGATTCAATTAATCAAGAAAGGAGGAATGATAAAGATAAGATCAGACTGCCAGGTGGAGATTGAAAGTTGTACTCTTTCAATTACACGGCTTGTTTATCTACATTGAAAAGATCAAATGGGTAAAAGGCCCTAAAGTTCTAGCTTTTCTTCTTAACATTTCCCAACACATCATGATGTATTACTGTTCCTGAGTCCTTCTTCAAGTGGCTATATAAGGGACTTTCTTTCATTGTAATTGTATCATCTTCTTTTTGACAATCTGAATGAAACTCTGCCCAAATTGAGAGGCATCATTGAGACTTTGTGCTTAGTCTGTTGATCATATTCTGTTAATGAAAGCAAGGGATATTTTTAGACTTTGTGATGTGATATCTTTTCTATTTCATTAATTTAATAAGCAAGATTAGTAAAATTAGTCAGGAAGGTGTCCTAAAGAATTAACTGTGAAGAGACTTTGTGCTCCCATAAGCTGCCTTCAGTGTGTTTTCTTTATATTGCTGTGTAAAGGAATTTGAGAAGACTTTGTGCTTTCATTGCCCTTTGTATATCAATTTTGAGTATTTAAAGTGTAGACTTTGTGTTGTGTCTTGATTTCCTGGTTACCATACCTTCAGTATATTCTACTTTTATTTCTTGGAGTATTCTTGTGGCTGGTTGAACAGTTCTTCTGAAAGTAGAGGAGTGTTGTCTGTCATTCTCTTGAGTTTTTCCTTTTTTTTGTATACATCATATTTGAAGAAAGAGAGATGGATGTCTTGTCCTGCCCTTGAGTATTATTTTTTATTTATATATATACATAGCATATCCACAGGGAACCTCCCCTTGATGAGAGGAGAGAGCAGTCTCCTTTTGATGTGATAAACTTACACATTAAGATGACTAATCTTCTTGCTTTGGCTAATAAGACTTATTTTGTTTACCAGTATGTTGATAGACAAAATACTCAACCAACAATATGGAGAAGAGATTAATATCCCAATCAATGGGATATATCTTAAACATTTATAGTAAATTTCTTCTCTCTCTTTGTACATAGCTATTGTTTTTCTTGTTTTCCCTAAGTGTTTATGCACATGTGTGAGTTTTGTTGGTGCCTTGCTTTGCTTTGTTTTGTTTTTGCTTGGTGTGGTGTGGTTTTTTTGTGTGTCTTTAGGTAATTCCTTTCTATTTGTCTTCAATAATTCATTGATTCCATTAAGATAAGGCTACTAATATTTATTATAACAGGCATACTACCCCTATGAGTCACCAATTTGTTGACCAAATTTGAGCCTGTAGGTCAAATTAGGATCCCTATAGGTAAAAACATAATTTTTAGATGTTTTAGGGGTATAATATTTTGTCATAGGGTATTTTATAGTTTATTTGATGGTATTTGATGTCTTTTTATCCTTAGTCATGGTTTAACTAGTTTATATGTCATTTTGAGTCACTTAGTAGCCATTTAGGGATCATAAATACAAGTGGCATAGTTTTCAATGTGTCCAAGTGTCCAGATTTACTTTAAAATGTACAATAAATTAGATCTCCTATCAATAATGTTAGTTCCAACTGAAAATTGTAGTGTAGGTTGTCTAAATAGAGATGAAGAAATCAATTGAAAATGGAAAATTTTAGAACTTGTACGACCCATAAGGAAAGGTGACACATGGGAGAAGGTCATAGAATGCCTCTTCATATTCATAAAACTCATTTAATTTATTTACATGATTTAGAAGCACTTAAAAAGGTTCAAAACCATTTTGATCCTTCTTCATCATTTTAGACACATAAAAGTGGTCAATAAGTTTATGCTTGGTATGGCCAGTTGAGGAGGTTTTTACATAAAATACCTTTGATAGATTAATTTAAAATCATATATATTTATTTTCATAACAAGTTTTCAAATATTTGTCAACTATGCTTTATGAATCATCTCTAATAAGTTGACTATGTTTTTTTTATCATTATTTCCTACACCTTATAGGTATTGCTCTAATTTGGATAGGTATATACAACATAGTTGGTAATGTTGACTCTATATTATGTTGGGATCCTCATAAAAATATCTTCATTCTTGGTTTCATGTTTTATGATGTTTTGATAGGTAAACCATCTTATGTTGCAAGAACGTACAACCATTTAAAGTCTCAGTCAAGTTTTCCTGATTTGAGAAGACTTGGTTCTATGCAAGGGTCTCATGTAAATAGGATATGATATTTACCATGTCTCATTTCTATAATTATCACCTAAATCCATGTTTAATCTTATCACATCATGTTTCGATCAAGTTTCAATCTTGTTATACTCATAGTCAACTCTTCACTCACTCTCACTTGCTGTCACATGTATAGAGCTTGTCTAGTGTGTCCATGGAGTTGTAATGAAGATATATAAAATTATTAAAATAAAAATATATTAATAGAGTATATTTTAATTCTTTAATAGGATGCAAGGTTGGTTTTAATTTCATGCACCACACAAACTAGCCACTAGCTACCACTGCTTGCTCTATAACAGGTGTTTACAAGAGGTTTTCACATTGGAATAGATGTTTTGAAGCTTATATCAAAATATATTTAGTGAAAACCATATAAATAAGGAAGTGGTAATTATATAATTTAGTTTGTGAGACCATTCATTAATACACATTACTCCAATTCTATCCACTACCTACATATAACTCAGATGCACTTGTAGGAGTCTCACTTTGATGATGTCATGATAAGATGGGAGTTTTGATAGGTTTTTCCATCTTTTAGAGTGATAATAGCACACTATAAATCTTATTTAGGGCATTTAATTTAACATGAACACATATACCTTGTATACTAACCAAATTTACCTACTGCTTGTATAGATGCAAATGCCCACCTATAGGTGGTAGCATAGAAAGCCAAGAAGTCACATAAAGCATTGAAACAAGTGAAAAAACCTTCCTTCAAATCTTGGTAGATGGATTTTATTTTAATATATATTTTTTAATTTTCAAATAGGAAAATGGAATTATGGATCACCTTCAAACATAAGATGACTGAGTTCAGGGACATTTTCCCTAAAAAGTGAAAACATAGTTTCAAGCAATTTTGTGGATGTCCTATAACAAGGTTATAAAGAGTTATGATATATCTATATGAACATATATTTTATCCTATATTAAGGATAATATTTATTCTAAACATGAATCCAAGATGATTACTGAAAGGTGGTTTTTGGGGGCCTCAAATTTGCCATTTAAGCATTGAGTTTCTCTATTGACATTTATAGGATTTGAGATTTGAGTAACCATTGAAATCCTAAAGATAAAACAAGGAATACTCTCATGTTTTGAATAGCCTTATTGATTTAAATTTGTACCAATGAACATGAGGATCAATAGAATAATGTTTATATGTAGTGTTTCAAGTCTCATATACACCTAGAGGTGTCTTGTCATGCAAAATGCATACCTACAACTAACTATAGGAGAGCATCATTTATATCAATGGTTTAACTATGGAATAACAAATTTTGGTAGAAAATATATGATTTAAAATGGTTCATGATATTGAATAGTGATTTATAACCTTTCAAAATAGGATTCTTCATCTATAGGATTTTATCCTTCCCAACATAGTTGACTATGTTTGACCATGACAAACAGTGGGTTGAGGACTTAGTTTTGAGTGTTATCAATGCATAAGGGTGATAAATTTTTTATATAGACAATTATATATTATAATAAATTACCATAATAATTTTGGTAGACACTATGCTTAAGGTTTAAGCAATCATGATTACCTATAGGTACTACTCCACAACACAAAACACAGTCAAAAGATGGAACTCAGTATGACCAAGCATGAAGTATGAGGGGTATGTAGTAGGTTAGAGTGATGAAAAATATTAGATAATATTATCCATTTTTTTAAACTCCAAAAATTATCTCACCAATGATAATCATGCAAAAAAAGGACTCTATGAAGCAACATACACAATGTATATCTTATACCCTACACAGTCTACCTTAATAAATATTAATTCTGGTTTTTGGGAGAGTTAGAAGGTCAAATGGTATGACCAAGGGCTTAATTTTGGTGTATAGGGTCCTCAAAACTTGGGTAATCTTATCCACCACTTGTTTTTCCTAGGTAAATAGGGGAAGTGCCCTCTATTTTGTCTCAGATAGAGGGCACTCCCTTGTGAACAAGGTCTACATTTTTGGGGAAAGAAAATGAAAAAAGTGAACTAGATGGTATTGAAACCTTATGAAAAGATGTGTAAATTTGGATCATACCTAGTAAAAATTTAAGAATAAATAAAAGAGGAGATGATCTCAACTAAATAGTCTAGAGTCTGAAAGATGTAGTCATGTTTGTTAGGTAGAGTTGAAGCCTAATATCCAAATGAGGGGTCAATGTCATTTATATCATTAGGTGGGAATTATAACCTATTTTAAAATGTTTTTGAGGTCAATACATAGGTTTTAAAGGATCCTTTTTTTATATAAATCATAAAATATATTTTTGGGGGCTTAGAGCCAATTCAAACTTATAGGAAATGAAGGTCAAAGCTAAATAGGCTAACTTTGAGTGATTGTATCTTATTTGAGGTTATGCATGGAAGTATAAGGAGTTTGGGGAGGTTGATATAGGTATTAAAACTTTTATTTTTTGAACTTTTTACCAATTCCAATATCAAATATTTATGAACAAAGCTTAAGAGACTAGAAGACCTAAAACCCTTGTTAACCCTTAGATAAGGACCTGATTGAAAAAATGAAGAGGGTGATCTATAAAAATTGGATAAAATGGAAAGGAAATTAATTGGATGATGTATGTTACTCTCTATAGATCTTTCCCATCTATTTGAATTATTGCCTTTCTATATAGACAAGGTACATAACTACTTTATTTAACTATTTTGTGCATTATGAAGGTTTTATGGACTCTTAAACAATGAATAAAATTTGGAAGGAAGATAAAGACTCATTATAACTCACTATATTCATTTTATTCTTCAAAAAATATCTTAAGTGTTCTTACTAGAAGCTCCATCTCATCCAATCAAACTGGCATGGTGAACATGATAGTGAGAAGAGTGGAAAATTTTAAGTAAGCTAATTTTAATGTGTGATTGATGCCTCCAATGACATGGATGGCCTTAAAACATGTAATTAGTCCATTTTATGTATTTTTATGAGAAAATAATTCCATTTTGGAAGCCAAGAGTGTAAGGTGTGTGAAATAAGGAATTTGTTTGATTACAGGGAATGATGGATCACTTTTAGATGAATTTAGGTGATTAAGAATGCATAAAATGCATGGAGAAGCATCTATACAACCCCTCCCTCTCATTAGAATCATTATACATATACCTATTTAGTTTTGGGACATTCCAACAAAGCTAGATGATGAAGGCAGTTTTTTGAGCCAACACAAGGAATTTCATGCCACATTCCAAGAGTTTCATGCCTTGGATTGACACTTGTAATTTTTTACCTTACACATTGAATTTCAAATCCTATTATTAGGAACATGTAACCCTTTCTCTCAATATTAAAAGTGTCCAAGTGACCTTTATTCTCCCAAATGCTATAAGTAGTGACTTTTTAGGCTCTTTTGAGCAGCCTCCATTGGTTAATAGTGAAACCCTAGCCAATTTTATATTTAAATTTATCTTTAATAAATAAAAAAGTGAATTTTCCTACTTACATGATACATAATTGAGTCTAATTGTAAATCTTGATGATCTTATCTAGTAAAAGATAGTCTTTTCTAGCATGTTATCTTTTATTGTCCATCAAGTATGTAGAAGAGTATTTGTTATAGATATTTTTTAGTGTTCCTTATTAGTGTATGAGAGTTTTATAAGTGATTTTTGATTTTATTTTATAAATTATAATTCATTATCCCTCCTACACATCAATATACCCCTTGAACCTAGCATATGAAACATTGATGTAACAATCTATCTTGAGTTGTGATTTATGTATGGAAGAAGATTTGATTTGCTCTAAGTAGTATCATTTCATTCAACAAGAGGAAACTCATTATTGGTACATCACCTTTTATATTTTTTATTTTTTCTTCTTAACCCTTTTCATGTAAAGTCGATAAGTAGGAAAGTACTTCAAAGAGTGCATTAAGGAAACTAGCCCTTCTAGAGATTCATCTCACCTATTGGTTACCCATAACTTATGAGATGTTTCTATTGTGCCACTTGGATGAGGAGAGATAAGATATCTCCTCAAGGGTTGGAAATCCAAATGATAATACTTTTATTTTGAAGATTGCACTTTTTATCTCCTCTTCAAAATGGATATTAGTGAGGGAGACATTGTTAAAGTCAGAGATGACTTTATCAAAGTTATTTAATGTGGTAGCCAATAGATGTTTATCTGGGTAACCTTATTTAGTGAGTATATTTTTAAATAAATTTATTATATGGAAGGATATCTAATCCTCATCTCTGCTAATACACCCATTTTCCATTTGCAACTGAGATATCTTGTTAATTTTCTTGTGTCTCATTGTTGAATGATGGAAAAACTTGGTATTCCTATCCCCCTCCTTTAGCTAGGTGTAACTAGACTTTTATCTCCAATAAGATTCCTCTCTTAATTCAAGGTTTTGGAATTGAGATAGGATTTATTACCTATAATTAGTTTGTTCATTATTCCTATCCATTGCATAGAGGTCTTCAATATCTGATAGTTCCACCTCTAGTGCCCTCTTTTGTAATAAAATATCACTAAATACTTATTTATTCTAAATATTTAACTTCATTTTTAGGAATCTTAGTTTTTTTGTTAGAATAAACATGTCATATCCCAATAATGGTTCTTTCCACCATTACATTAAGGACTCCATAAGATTAGGATGATGGAGCCACATGATTTTGAATCTAAATGGGTTGCATTTGGGTTTCAAAATTTTTATCTCATTTAAAAATCAAGGGGTTATGGTCATACCCAATTTTAGGGAGGGAAGAGATCCTACTATATATGTGGATGTTCTAGTTTAGGAAAATCAAAACTCTATCAAGCCGGACTTAGATCAATTTTTCACCCATTATTTTATTGGACCACATGAAAGGGTTACCATTTAGATCTACATCCACTAGTCCTACATTTGTAATAAAATCATTAAATTACATCATAATTTTAGTGATGTTTGAATTCCCCCTTTTTAATCCCATCCATTAAGGGGGTATTTAATTACCCATCAACAATCCAATTACAAATATCATAGGTCTTTCAAAAGGTCAGCAGGTTTTCCCATAAATTATTTCTAGTGGATAAGATCCACCTATCATTGCTATCTAAATCCCTAAACATGATATAAATATGGTCATTCGTATTCCATAAAATATCTCTTCCAAGGTTCTCCAAGTTAGAAAAAACCACCAGGCCCCTAGAGGCATCTTTAGATTTTGAAGCTAAAACATGGGCATTTCTATAAATTTTCATAGCACAAGATCTTACGATAGATTCATGAATTTTGGTTTCCTAGATGATAATAATAGAAGGGTCAATTTTTTTAATGATATTTATAGGTCCTCTATTTCATGGGTTTATTTAAACCCCTAACATTCCAAGAGAGGATTTTCATATCTTATCCCACTATATTTTAAGGGTCTACTAGGAACTCTTTTCAATCTCTTTAGCTATTTATATATTCCTTGTGAGCATTTTGGGTGACCTACCCACTGGTTTTGGGGAAACTCCAATGTTATCATTTTTCCTCCCTCTTTTAATTTTGGAGTTAGTGGTAAAACCTTCATCTAGGAGTAAATCTTGAGGTGGAAAAGTGTCTCAAAACATTGTCCCTAATTTTTTATGTGCTCCAGAGACTTTAAAAGGGGAGAAAGATGGGTAACCTTGGGAGGGGGAATATTGGCATAGTATAAGATAATGAAGAGGGAGATTTTTCAAACTAGATATTGAGCTTACGTAGAGACTAAGGTAGGCTTAAGTGAATGAATAATACCAAAAGCATGAGGAGGGGGAGGAGGGGAGATAAGGGACCGTAGGGGAGAAAAATGGTGGAGGGGATGCTTGAGGTAAAATTAGCGAGGGGATGCTTGAGGTAAGAGCAAGGAGGAGAAGGTGACAGGTCAGGTTTGGGGGGGGAGAGAAGGGGTTCAAGGGTGGGGTGAGGATTGGTCTACCTAGGGGAAAGGTGACATGCTTGGGAGGGGTGATGAAATCCTAGTGAGAGGATGGGGGAGAAAGAGGATAGGGGGAGAAGGAGGGGTGGGGAAAAGCTAGGGGAAAGTGAAGAGGGGGGAAGGGGTAGGGTGGGCTCAGGGAGAGGCACTTTGTGTGGAACCTTCTCACTCATGGACATTTAGTCAGTGAAAAAGGAAAAAAAGATTTATTACAAGGAGTACATTTTGAGCCATTAGACAATTGAACACTTGGAGAATCTCTAGGAGAACCAATTCTTAGAGGTTTTTCTATTTAATGATCCTTCCTTGGCACTGCCTTCCTAGTCCATGTGTGTGTGGGGGTGGTAGATTCCTGACATTTCTAAGTATTTATTTTCAATTCATAAAAAAGGTTTTGTATTCCTCTTTTTGTTGTAAGTTTCTAATTTCCAATGTAACTGTATTCAATGATTGCTATTGTATTATTATTTAAATATCAAATCATGTAGTATTATAGTTAATAATAGCAACTAACTAAATTAGAGTCTTACCTTAAAAGGGTATCTCTTGTTTATTCTTTCTTGAGTCTTACAAGATCTAAAATAGAGTTTGAGAACATATTCAATATTAGTTGATGAACCATCCATTTCCATCTAAACCATTCATCTATTTATAGTCAAGATAAAACATGATATCACATATAGTTTTCAACATCGGATTCTCTTATTTAATTAAACTAACATTCTACTAAGATTCAAACTATCACCATAACTTACTAAGGAAGTAAACTTTTATGATATTTTTAGTACTACAACCTAGTACTTAGCATCTTTCCATTTGAAATTCAAGTTTCTTAACAATATCGTGCTTACTATCTTTAGTTAGATATAGAAAAATTACTTATTTTCATTTAATAACTTAATTGAAATAATAGATATGAATGGATAAAATATAATCTTACCAAGACCATTTCAAAAGTCATACTCATAGAGTGAAAGTATTTATATATAATTTTCCTTTACAAAAACTAGTAAATCAATGGTTTCCCTAAGTATGCTATAAGTAAGGAAACTACAGTGATACAATAACATTTATGTTCATATCACATCAATATTACATAACACAGTTAACACACTCACTAGTGTTTTATCCTTTTTGTTATAAAAAAATTCAGGCCTCTTGAGAAATAGAATATGCATGATTGGAGTAAAACTACATCACTATATATTCTTATATATATAATGATTCAGCCTTCTCTCATCATATATGCAAATTAAATCATAAATAAATAAATCATTGTAATATAGAAAGTTATAGAAATATTAAGGTAGTTTTCAACACTCACAAATAATTTATATACAATCTTTTGTCATGACACTATGTGACTTGCATTTAATTCATTTGTGCTAATATAGTCTATTTGTGAACTATTTGAAACATATTTTGTTGTTTTATTGTGGTATTATGGTTGAGTGATCTACATTGATATATTTTCATTATAATTGTTGAGACAATTATGGATTACATTTTATTATAGCATTTGATATCATTTATTAATGTGTATTAGTTCATTATTCAATTGGATTTATTATTTAAATATTATTCTTACATTTATTAGACATTGATGTCTATATATTACTGATAGTCTATTTGTTGACTACAGGAATAGATACTTGAGCTAGGTTATGTTTATACCCGAGGAACATGAAAACATGGAGAAACAAATGGATAAATGAAAGAGTGAATTTAAACTTAAATTTGAACTTGTCACTACTAATAAATTAGTCATTATGTTTTTATTAATTGACTACTGTGTGTTATCATTTTATGAAAATTTTCATTAATAACTGATCTAAGTTATTTTTTATGTTTGTGCAAACATCTTTTTATCTGATGTGAGATGGTTTCATTGGTCATCATTATAGAGTCATAAGTATTTGATGACTATTTTTTTCTTATTTATTTTATCATTTTCAATCATTTATTTTTTGTGGACTTCGTGTTTGTCAATTTCAATAGTCTAACTGGTCACGTAATTATTTATGTCAATAGTGGTTCCAATCTTCATCATCTTTATTCCTTTCTTATTTTATCTTTGATGTTTGATTTTATTCTTATTTGTCTTAAAATTATGACTTAATGTTTTAAAAATAGTCTTATATAATTTTAGATTGTAGTTAAGGAGTTTTAAACTATGCATGTTTTGATCTTGAGAACCAAGGTTTAACCAATACTCAAAAGACCTTGCTTTGCATGTTTTTATTACTTGAATTGCATGTTGTTTTAATTAATTGTTTATATTGGGGACTTTGGTTAGGATCTTGACCCACAAGGGGGGTCATGGTAATTATTTTGGTGTTTTTTAAAAATCTAATGACTTAGGGATTATGGCATTGGCTCAAATTACCATAAAGGAGGGTCAAGATGCCTCATTTGGTTTTTAGGGTTTATTGTATTCATTTTAGAAATTAGTCTTGGAGGGTTTTGAAAATTGGGGAAACTCTACCAAACTTATATGCATGGTGTCCAAGGAGAATGTGAGGTAGTTCTACATGAGTATTTTTGAGGACTATAGATGCAGTTGGATGTATTAATCTTGATGTCCATGTAAGAGTTGTGGATAAATATATGGGGTTTATTTTTGTGTTTATTAAGTGACTAATTTATGTGAATGAATACAAGATTATGAGTTTGGAGGATGGAAGAGAGGAAAAAACTAATGTGGTCAACTTCCATCAACCAAGTAAGTGATGTAATTGAAATTCTATATTTTTTTGAAAATGAATTTGAAAGGAAAAATGCTAGGACTTTAGCTAAAAATATTTGCATTAGTTTGGTTTCAGGTAAAATCATAACTATGGCCATAGAGTTGGTTTTGTTGTTTGAGTTTTGACACATGGTAGCCATCAACAGCTCGGTCATGACCTAGTTAATATTTTACAGTGGTTGTTTGGGTTGGTTATTATATATTTTCATGACTATTAGTCATCACATATTTTATTGTGAAAAATGGGTTTTGTTTAAATAACAAATTCATATTATTATTATTAGGGTTTCATTCGGATTTAAATGTATATGTAAGTGACTATGTTTTGTTTTGTTAAATCCATTGAAGATCCTTTTTGGCTACCAATCAATTCAATAAACTACGTATAATAGTTTTTTTTAATTTTATAAACCATAGTTAGGTTTTATTTATTGGTTGTGTTTGACTTATTCTAAAATTGAAGTTTTGACTGGGTTGTTTAGAAGTCATTAAGGGCTTACTATATAGTGACTGTGTTCTTTTTTGACATGGATATGTTTTGATTATTTGGGCTATGGTGTAATATAAAATCCATATGGTTTTATGGTTACTATTAATTTATCTTTTGGCTCAACCTTATTTTTTTTAAGTTGATGGTTATTTTATGGAAGCCATATGACTTAGATGTGTTAAATATAAACAAGGGTTTTAATTTGGTTTATTAATTTGGAAACCCTAATCAGTTGCAGTCAAGGTTAAGCAAATAAAGTTAAAAAATATATAAATGAAAAATCTTATTGGTTATCTTAAACCGTAGCTAATATGGGACAAGGGCAATAAGGAGTCCTCATAGGGGTTCGAAATGATGTAGAGGTTTTGAGAATAATAAATTATTAATTTCATTTAATTGGTTTGAATTTTTTTTTTACTTTTTATGAATCTTTAAGTTATGATTATTTAACCTAGGTTTATGAAATCATGTTGAATTATTAGATTAATTTTGAAACTAATAATTAGAATTATAATAATTTATGACTAAGTTGACTTGTTTGGGGTAACTAATATGTTGATTATTTTAATCATTATGGTTATATAAATAATTACAATTGAACTTTTAAGTTATTATTATGTTTAGTAAAGTCAATTTTAGCCAATAATGTGACTTGAAGCTTTATGTAAGTTTTATTTCAATTCACTGAATTTGTAATCTTCTTTTAATGAGTTTTATTTTAACTCATAAACATCTATTAAATTAGTACGTGAATACTAATGCTAAAAATAGATTTATGATCCATATTATTTTATAAAATAGAATATGACCCATAAATCTAGAAGCTTGAGAATAGAGTTATAGTCATAATTAGGTACCAAGTTAATGGATTTTGGTAGATTGGTTTACGTGTTTAATTTTTTTGTGTTGGTCATTTGTTAGTATGTTTTCAAGCTTGATTATTTGGTAATACTTTCTCCATCATTTATATGCTTCCCCTATCCATATATAACTAATGGTTGGGGTGGTCTAAGTCCACTTATGGTTGGACTCAAAGGGACTGGAAAGGTGGGACCTAACTTCATTGGAGTGTGTGTAATGATTAGATTCTTTTCTTCTTAATTAGAGTTATGGCAGTGGGTTGGAAATGAATTAAAATTATCATGTAATTCTTTAGTATAATTCCATGTTATTTATCATATAGTTTTATTTATAAAAATTTATGTAATATTAATATTTATATTTGATTCATGAAATGAATATAGTTGGTCATTTGATTATTTGAATAATATGTCATTACTAACTTGATATAAATTTAATATTTGTTCATGAATACTTTGATGGAGGTATATAATTGTAAGTTCTTTAACTTATGCTAGTAGTTAAAATAATTATTTGGAATAAATATTTGACAAATTACTTTTAATTTTGTAGCATTTTTAGTGGTGATGTGATCATGTCTTTATTACTACTTATAAAGCATTGGTATAGAGATTGAGGAAATACTTAGATAATTGATTATGAAATTAGTAGTGTTTGAAATCAGATGTAAATTATTTCTTGAATATGGATTATTTTTTCATTTACTAAAATATTAGTAAATGAGACATAATGGTAATATGTCAAAGTTACTTGTATGATTCTTTATAATCATAAGCTAGTATAATCTAGGTGATAGTATTATTTAGATAAGTTTACTTTTGATATCTATCATTTGGTGGTAATTGGGTGAAGTTAAAATTTATATTTAAATAAAATTTTCAAATCCCTATAGATTATTAATCCTATTTATTACATGGATTAACTAATGAAAGTATTGATACTTCATTAATGTTTGGATTGTAACCTCATGATTGGTTAAATTAAATACTTGTGAATTAATTGGTAAAATTAATTGAATGGATTAATTTTGATTCTCATGCAAAAGTTGTAATAACTTAAGGAAATGTGTGATAAATATTACATTAGGAATAATTAATTAAGTAATTTAATATGTACTTATCTCCTAGAAGATAATCTTTTCATGTTAATTATTAAGCACTATTATGTGCCTTGGACTCTATAGGCAGATCCTAAAAAATTTGATTATAACTAATTGTCATTAAGATTAAGTTATCCTTATATTAGTTTGAGGCTATATTAGCATTAATATACTTCCTTTACTAGTTGTAAAAGTATCACATCTATTCCTCGCTAAGCATATTATGATTGAGGAACAAGTTCTCTATGTTTAGAATAGATCATTAAATATTCTATTAATGGGTTCTTATCCTTAAATGATAAAATAAGTTGTGAAATTACATAATTATCATAAGAAATTATTTTGGAATTAAATATTAAGGAATATCTAATATTTAAGTAAGTAGTATAATGAATTCATGAACTGAGACCACATACTAAATTAAGGGAATATTATAGATCTAATCTAAGAATTAAATATCCATAGGCAAACTAGTCATGAACTTGTACTTTAATTGTAATTGGTAAGTTGTTCCTAATCATAACTTAATCGTGGTTGTTGAAACATCCCTCAAAGTTTTCATACTTCCTATATTTTTTATGTCAAACTTCACACATCAATTTTTTGTGTAATGAAAAGGCATTTAAATGTTTTGCATTGCTTTTGGAAATAGTCCTTTTCCATTAATATTTATCTATTGTTTATAATTTGGTAAATCATACTCAACCAATCTTAACATGATTTTTTTATTGAATTTGATCTTATTCTACCTTTGTTTTCTAAATTTTACTAATACTACCCTTGAGTTCTTGGTTGTTTTATAGCTTGTATAGGTTATTAGTTAAGGGCATAAATTAATAATGACTCCATTAGGAAGGCCACAACATAATACATATATATAGGTGAGTGGGTATGACCAAATTGACCTACTTCTATCTGAGTATTGGGTGGTTAAAATTAATTTTTAAAGAAGTCATTGATGAGTTATGCACTTAGTCTAGTTCCTATGTTTTATTGTAACATAGCTATGGATCTCATTGCATGTTTTAGTGTTAAACTTTGAGTGATATTTTTTTCATTATTTTTTTGGGTATGTGTTTTGAAAAAAATTGGTTGTGACATATTAGTATCAAAGCACATTTTACTACTCCAAGGAACTTTGAGAAATGTTTACTGTTTATTTTTACTTAGTTGTTGTTTATTTTACCATAGAATGGTGTTGAAAATATGTAAAATAGTAGGCAATAATCCAAGAAATGTTAACCCAGGTAGAAGAAGTGGTCATAGG
>JARHVA010001171.1:920000-1035000 GCA_037957365.1 Torreya grandis
TTGAACACATGGGTTGGGTTTGTGGGTCAACCCAACCCTTTAAAATGTTAAATATTCTCATTAAGGGTTAACATAGTTTTAGGGTGATTAAAATTATAAAAGAGGTTTAGGTCATAACACCAAAATTTAAAAATAATAAAGAGAAGAATTTAAAAGATAGAAAATCATACAATTAACTATTTAAAAATTAAAAAGGTTAAAATTAAAGGTCTAAGGTTATTTTATATATAGATAATATTCCTCATGGCATGCATGAATCCATCATAATCTTGCCTTTGAATCCATACAACTTGCACACTCAATGCAAAAATTAAATACATGAGAAAATAATTTATATCTAGAATAATATGAACTAGTATAACTGTGACTATACAAACTTTATAAGACAATCATATATCTTGAGTAGCCCAATATAATCAATTATAAATTCACTAAATAAAACATCATGCTATTAAATATCATCATCTCGATAACAAAGTATATCTACTCATAAAAAACCATGTATAAAATCTACCAAACTGGTAATTAAAGTCTATGACGTCATCAAAATATAAAATGTGGGCACCCTATGCCTACAAATATTCTAACACATATCCATCGAGTCCACAAAATATGTAACAAAATAGATAATAGGGAGTGATTTCAAAATGGGGTCTCACATCCCCCTCCCCTAAAATTAGACTTCCTCTTAAAAGTCACTAGAATAGGTGTTGATATTAGGCTCATAAGGGTGTTGCATCCTCCCAAGTAGTTACAGACTCATTGTATCTATCCCACTAGACTCTAACATGGTCTAGCATGCAATATTGAAGGCTTAACATATGATGAGCCAAAATACATATGGGTTCTAAGATCATTTTCTAATGTTAACTGAATGTCCTCAAGAAATTAATGTTAACTTGTTCATTGACTATAATATTATAGTATAATTATAGTAGGGCTCTTTTATGAATATTATAGTATGTAGGATCTGTAGATATCTAATTCCTAATACCATTTGTGTTGAAATTGTCAATCTTACTCAAATTGCACTCAAATGCACATTTTAGGTCAAAATCATTTTAAAAATCCTAAATATTTAGAACTTATTTTTTACAAGTGATGATTTAGGTCAAAATAACCCTAAATGAGGTAATGCATTTTATGAGATACTTAACTTTGATTAATTCATTTTGAGTCAAAATGATTATTTTGCCTTTTTGTGCTCTGGGTCACATTTTTACTTCTAATTCATTGGTATAAGTCACATACTTTTATTATTTTGTGTTAGTAACGTCCTAAATAGGAATACAGTTCCAATGCATCTAATGTCACCTTCTAATTCTTCTCGAGTCAAATTATGACCCAGTAATATGACTTTTTAACCATTTTGATTAATTGTGCACCAATTTTTAAAGAATTTCACTAAACTTGATTAACATTTTTTAAGCTAATTAATCCAAATTAAGAGCTTAAGTAAGAATTCTATGAAACTTATTTAATATCTCATTATTGGAAATTGATTGTCATTAACTACATCATTAGGTGACATCATCATATGGGGTGGTATTCATAAGCCATAAATGCATAAAATATCAAGATTATGGGTCTCTCATGCCTCATAATTACCCTCCATTCCTCTAAAATTCTCCTCTATCCCAAATATTGATGACCCTATTTATGGATTTTAATTACATAATTAAATTAATCCTCAACCACGCATCTTCATCTCAGGATGCATGGTTCAGGTTGATTTTGATCAATCTCAAAAATATATAAATACAGAGGCCATGAAAATAATTTTTAAGCTTTATTTGTGCAAATTTATAATGTTAAACTTTTTCTAAAATCATTTGCATTTGACCATTGATTTTATATGCAAGCTTTATTGATAGGCTAATTTAGTGATTTGACATCATAAGCCTAGCTTTTGTGGAGTGTTCTTGAGATGTTGGAGGATTTTTCCACCATTTGTAATGAATAAAAGCATTCTTGATCAAGGTATAACATAATTTTGAGCCTATTTTGGAGAATGGATTCACTTGGGAAGGTATAGGTTTCTTGCTTTCTTTCATTTGTCTTTCATTGTCATTAGCAATTTTCACATGAATAGATAGGATTAATTCAGTTTATTCTTATGAATTTTTCCTTTGGTTTATTGGAATAATGTTTGAATAATCATTTTATTTAATCCTTTCTATATTTTGGCACTCTCAATGGGACTATCTTCATGAGATCTCAACCCATAAACTTTTTTGTATTCCATAGTTTTAATTCTTTTTTTATTGTTTTTGCTTTGAGTAGAAATGGATAATAAATAATTCATAACTTTTTATTTAATTATTATTTTTGTCTAAATTATTTTATTCCTATAGATAAATATTTCATTGATATTCTCTAAAAATTTCATTAAAAAAATCTTTATATTTTAGAAGTTATGGCTTTTTTAGTAAATATCCCTTTCTATTTTTTATTTTTCTGGTAAAAACGACTAGTACAGAGTGAATACTTTTTTGTATTGACTTTTGGAATCTCAATTTTTCAGATAGGTTTAAACTGGAGTTATTGAAAACCTATAAAAAATTTGTGGCATATTTTAAAAGTTATGATATAGACACTAACTGTAGGTTTTTATGTTTTATGTGATTTTTTTTATTTTTAGCCTTCTAATTTATTATTTGTAGGTTTTAATAATAATAATAATAATAATATTATTATTATTATTATTATTATTATTATTATTATTAGTATTATTATTATTATTATCATTATTATTATTATTATTAATTTATTTTTCATTGTATAATCTTTGCCTTGCAAGTTTTTCTTTAGATTTGTCCTAACATTGTTTAATCTAACACATTTGTTTTTGAGGTGATGCCTTAAGGGTAGATAGGTAACAAACATACTTTAAATTTGTTAAAACATGATATTTAGACATCTTTTGCATGCTTTAAAATGAATTAAGAAATTTATTTTGGTGCTTACTGAAAATTTTATATGTTTAAGTGAATTTTTTTGATAAACTTTCAAAGTTACAACTTAATAATAAGGGGTCAAAATAACATCACCTTATCTTTCATTAGGGTTTTAAAATTGAACACAAATGTCAATTATTGTTTTCAATATTTTTTTAAATTAGAACTTGTTCAAAAAATGGAAGGTTGATGCATGTATGCTCTTCTATTTGTTCCCTTTAGGGAACCTTTGGAATCAAAAGCACCATCCTTATTACAAAAATCCTAGTCCAAGGCTTAGAAATAATTTCATATAAAGTACTCCCCAAAAACTTTTCATAGTTTGGGTGACATTAAAAATTACCCTAATGTTTTCTTTTTATGTTTTTCATTTCATTGCATCTTGGCTTGTGAGGGGGATGTCATTACATCCCGTGAGTTCTTTATGGAAGCTTAACTTGGGGTTTAACCTCTCAACATTGACCTCAACCAATCCAATTAGGATCAGATATTTAGTGGTTAAACAACCTTCTAGTG
This sequence comes from Torreya grandis, assembly GCA_037957365.1. Classification (NCBI taxonomy): domain Eukaryota; kingdom Viridiplantae; phylum Streptophyta; class Pinopsida; order Cupressales; family Taxaceae; genus Torreya; species Torreya grandis. The sequence continues at coordinate 923,474 of JARHVA010001171.1, forward strand.
TTGGAGTTACACATGGGATGTATCTGTACTTTGGACATTGCACTACACTAATCAAACAATAAGTTGTAGTGGTTTCAAAAAATGTCAAGATATTCTTACAAAAAACCAAGTACCATGGATACCCAATTACATTTTTTTTATTTTGCATCATGACATGAAAGTCATTATGTAATTGATCCCCCTAGAAATGTTCAAAAACTTTCTAGTTTAGTTGACCTCACTTTGCCATACCTTGTCAATTAGATTTAAGATGATTTTTTTTCATTAGCTTACTTGGTCTTGATTTGTGTCTAAAGACTAATTTTTAACTTAATGAACTTAACCAAAGCACTTTTTCCTCAATTTTCTTGATAAAGGGAGGCATTACACTATCTAATTGGAAAATTTATCTTTTCCTTGTTCAAGTTATTATCAAAATCTTTTATGTCATGTCATCCACCTTGGCATAGTCATGCTACCCAATTAAGTCTAGACCTTTTACCTAATTTGTTTAAATTCCCTCATTTATAATTCACATTTTAAATTGAACCTTTTTGAGTTTTAAGCATTGGTGTATTAAGTTGGGTTCACCATTTTCACACTAAACTTGTTCTAAATTGGGTTCAATCTTCTATTTAGATTGAGGGTCATTTATTAGACCAAAATCACATTATAATCTTGGGTAGACTCAAGTTATCTTATGTATCACTCATGCTTTGAGTCCTATAACATATTTTATCCTATTAGAATCATGTGGTGATGTTGTGCTACACATTTGGCCCTATCTTTTTACTTAGTGATTCGTGCATGTTTTTACATCTTGAGTTACTTAGTTCATTTTGTCTTCATAATTCAGAGAGTTTTCCTCTAATTTTATAAGGTCAACTCATTGAAGTTAGAACTAGATTTTATAGTATAAGTATATCACAAATATTTAGGCTTTGGTATACTAGTTTTCACTTTGGATCTTTGAGTTATCTTACCCTCTTCCAATCTATATGATTTTAGCTTTACCAAAAGTTGAGTAAATTCATGAACCAGATTATTTAATTGTGTGTGGTTTCAAGACACCCTCCTTTATAGTCTCTTTTGTACCTTAGTTATTTATTTGAAAATAACCAAGGCATACTTTACTTGAATGTTTGTAAAACATTGATCCAAATCTAGTCAAGCATAGAGAAAAACTTTTTTATAGACATGACTCAAAGGTTCACTCATAGTGGGGCCTCTTATGGCCTTAACTATGAGGATGAGAAATTTTATGATGATCAAGATAATCCCATTATTTTTTATGACATCCTCACAATAGTAGTATCTAAAGATTATTACAATGAATATCAACCCTAAGGAGATCAAGATGAAGCACTTCTTAGGTTGATAGAATCAGATGCTAGACTACCTTCAAAATTTCTTAAAAGACAATTACATACCTTATTAAAAGAAGGAGAACAATGATAGAAAGATCAATCTTTTTCACAAATAGGCATACCTTCTTTTAACAAAGGAAAGGAAATACAAACAGAGTTAAAACCCACAAATTCAAATCTTCTAGCTAAGATCAAGATAATAAGTCAATGATATGTAGATCAACTTGTCACAGACTTAACTAACTCATTAGTTGCCACTTCAATTCACAATGTTGCTTTGAAAGAATAGGTAAATATGGTTGACTGTATACAACAAACATTTGATGAAAACATAACCATAGGGGATCAAGGTAACCTGAAGAATAGTTAAAGTCACAAGAGATCTTACAAAATGTTCCATTTAACATAGAGCATACATTCTTTAATCATCAAGAACCTCTTGTTAATTTAAAAATTTTAAGACCCAAACATTCTATTTAAATTGAGGAAATCCCTCAAGAAAATTTGGTTATTTTATTCCAACCAACACAGAGATTGGTAAACAAACGTAGAACTATCCCAAATCAAAAAGGTACCAAACAACCAAATTCAAGGAATGTTTTATAATCCAGGAATCAAAAACATATTTTATCAAATCAAGGAGTGAATCAAAACCAAAACATGGATCAAAAGTTATACATTCCCTATAGATCCACATAAAATTAGGGGCACATTCCACCCCAACAACAACAAAACTAGGGGAAAATTCAACCCCAATAGCACAAAACCAAGGGCACATTCCAGCCCAATAGCAACAAAACCAGGGGCACATTCCACCCCAATAGTAAAAAAAATATGGGTACATACCACCCCAAAAACATCTTATCTAAACCACAAATTCACCAAACATGCAAGAGTGGAATTCTATGAAGGAAATTGTTTAGAGATTGGAGATTAATAATAGGGTTAAAAATTACAAATTCGATGAGATATATCCATATCCATTTGATTTATCTATTATCCAAAACCCCTTTCCACCTCATTTTGAGGCACCCAAATTTTATAAATATAAAGGAAAGGGATATCCATGTGAGCACATATAGGCATTTTTTGTCTTATGTCAAAAGGTTGTTTATAGTAGTGAGTACTTACTTTGACTATTTCCATGAAGTTTAATGAGACAGGCCTTAGATTAGCTACTTAAACTACCCAAAAGATCAATTATAGATTGGAATGACTTATCAGAGAAGTTCATTAACCATTTATTAAATGACATAAAACATGAATTGACCATTGTTGACTTGTGAAAAGCCAAACATCATGATGGTGAAAGTCTTGTTGCATATCTACAAAGGTGGAGATCATTGGCATGACACTTTCAACATAATTTGCTAGACAAATAGTTGGTTGATATATTTACATAGAACTTGCATCCTAGATTTGTGCATAATCTATGATTAGCTTGTGCTAACTCATTTAAATAAATTATTGAAAAAGGAGTGTAGAATGAGAAGGCTCTTATTGCTAAATATCTTGTCAATATTTTTATGCAAGGTTAGACATCTAAACAGACCCAATCACTTATTCTAATAGTTGTGTAGGATAAGCCTAAGGGTTTTAACAAAAATAAGAACATGGTTGAAAATGGAATGACTGAAGCAAGGCACATATAAATGGTGCAAGCTACACCTCCCCTAAATGTATAAATAACTCCCTCAAATCCACCACCTATTTTATATATACAACCTCCACAAAGGATATTTCATAACAATTTTAGGGTCTTTAGCAAGTTAGGAGACTCATTTAAAATAGTGTTACAAAATCTCATCATGGCTAATTTGATTGTATGGCCAATGTCAGTACCATTTCCTTAAGATCAACCAAAACTAAATTGGTACAAAGAAAACAAATGGTGCAACTTCTATCATTTTGTTAGTAATGGTGCATATTATTGCATCTAATTATGACACATTATTGAGGACTTTATTGAAAGTAGTGAACTAGAAATTAAGTTGGATCCTAGTCAGGATATGGGGATATAAAATGACTCCTTTCCTTGACATAATCCACCACCACTAAGCAATAATCAAAACTAAATTTAGAATCAAGGATAGAGGTAGCATTAGAACCAACATGAAGGTCAAAATCATAATGAGCATAATTGGGATCATAATACCCATACTAACAATGTGGCTTATAACAACATGCCTTATGACTATAATAATATTATGGGGCATATTTCTACTACTCACATCACCACTATTACTATCAAACCATGTGGATAATCTCATGTTCCTTGTAGCACGAAACCCATCATTAAAGGGTCAACACCCTCTTACCCTAGTAATACTATGTCAAGTTTGCATAATCATGTTATGACTCTCTTTGCATGGGTTGTTAGTTCTAAATAGTAACACCCTTATTTTAATTATAAAGGTTCCTCATTGACTCAAAAATGTAGTAATATAGCTAGATGCCTATGAGTCATCATCCAAGGCCCTTTGCCTTCCTCTTCTAATTATAATGACTCCTTGCCACCTCTAGGTTATGCAGTAACAACTAGATGCCCGTAAGTTACCATTCAGGGCCCTTCACCCACTTTTTCCATTAAACCCAATGAGAACATTATGTTGATGGTTCCAAAGCCAAATATTGTGCCAATAAAGACTAAACTAGCTCAATCTATAATTGAAAAGCCTTATACTTTAATCGACTAATTGAACAAAACCCCTACACAAATTTCCATATTAGAACATTTGCAAACATCTGATGTCCATAAAACTATTATGAATAACCTTTTAAAATAATCTCATGTGCCTAATGATATTAACCCTAATCAGTTCTACAACCTGGTTGGATTATTATCTTCATTTCAACAAATCACATTTGATTAAAAAGGCATGTCCACTCTTGGCCCAAACCATAATATCCCACTACACATTGAGATAATATTTATGGAACATAAGATCAAGTGGGTTCTTATAGATAATGGTTCAAGTCTAAACATCATATCTCTCAAGTTGGTATGATTATTGGGCTACATGGATAAAGGCATACAGCTAGAGACTTTTACAATCAAGGCTTACAATAATGTTAAGAGTCTTCAAGTATAATTTGGTTACCAGTCATGGTTGGGTCTATTTCTCATCACACATTATTCCATATTGTAGATATTTAACTTCCTTATAACATATTTCTTGGTCATCCTTAGATTCATGAAGTATAGGTAGTCCCATCTACTCTTCACTAGTGCCTTAATTTTCCCCATGATGGGATCAAGGTTACTATTCCCACTAATCAATAGCCATATCAATATTGCAAGCATTTTGAAGCTGAGTTTTATAATTATAACTATTGTCTAGGTTCTAAGTTGATTATAAATAAGAACAAATACATCATTTCCCATCCATCTATGTCTAATTATATCAACCCTGGTGATTTAGCTTCCACTTCAACTGATCCATTTCATGTAGCTCTTAAAAAATAGGTTGTTATTAAAGATGTGGGTATTTTCACATACCATCTTAAGGATGTCCTCCATATTGCAAAATTTCCTAAATCCCCTAAGTCATTTGGAAAGCTTAAACCATCCAAAACTCCTAATGGACCTAGCCAAAGTTGACAACCAAAGAAAAAATAACCAAAGCCACCTATGGTTTTTGTAACTATAATCACTATAAAGAAATATTGAGAGGCTTCTACTAAGGGATATTGATTATATTCTGAAGGCCTTGCTGATTGCTTTTAGAATCCAAAGTATAATATCCCTAACCATATAATGGATCATCTTGACTATACAAGAAAAGGCCTTGGCCCATGATAACAAATAATCTTGGAGCCCTTATCAGCAAGAGTTATCAATTAGAATCATGGTCTCAGATTTATACCACTAGAGGGTGACCTCATGACTTTAAATAGTGACTCTTCTGAAGTTACTATCAATGAGACTCCTAATAATGATGTAGCATCCCATTATAGCCTTTTTGATGAGATTATTGACTCAAATTTATTTTATTCTAATGCCATATTAACCATAACACCCATTGGAGCTTCCCATCCTAAAGTAAAAACTCATCCTAGTGGTGTTTCCCTTCCTAAAGAATGACATTATATTTTTACTAATGGAGTTTCCCATCCTGAAGCAAACCCTCATTGTTCTCTATGCCTTTTCCATCTTGAACTCATAGATTGAGACCAGTAAAATTTGGACATATGCCTTGATGAGTTTTAAAATGATGAATCAATTGAAAAATACATGGACCTACGAGATGGATTTCCCATTGGTGATCACAAATAGGGATTTGATTTTTCATTGGATCCTACTACATTCTTTGGAGAGCAGGCAAACTTTTTTAGTTATAATAAAGAACAAACATCGAGATCTTTGGGTGAAAACCTCTTTGAGGCACTCATCGATCAAGGAAAATGTAAAGAAAAAAAACCTTTGAGTGAAAAGTTATTTCAAGTGCTCCTAGGTAGGAATTTTTTCTCATACCCTCAAGACACAAAAGGTCCATCTAGTCCAAGTTCCATAGCTAGTATAATCATTTCTTCAGAACAACATCAAATTTTTGAGCATCTTGCTCTTGATTTTCTAGAGGTTTTTACTACTTGGCCTTTACCTGATATGGTAGATTCTAATTTTTCATACTATCTAGATCTTTAGGAGGAACAACAAGAAGATATGGCAAAAGAAGATGACCATGATCATACATTGCCTACAATTGTAGAAGATGGATCCACACTTCTGGTGGAAAACATAATGGAAGTGAACTTGGGAACCTATGAGGATCCAAAAAAAATTTATCTTGGAGCTTCCCTTATTGATGCAAAACATGAGCATATCATATACATTCTTAAGGATTATATATACATCTTTGCATAGGCATACTCTGACATGCTAGGATTAGACCCTGCTTTGGTTATGCATCACCTTGTTATCCATCTTGATGTCAAACCAATCAACTAGAAATTGAGAAAGATGCATCCATGCATCACCCTATTAGTTAAAGCTAAACTATAAAAGTTGTTAGGAGCCAATTTTATTACACATCTATATTACTCTGAATGGGTTTCCAACATGGTCCCAATAAGTAAAAAGACCTTGGGTATGTGTATTTGTACTAATATTAGAGATATCAATAACTCATGCCCCAAAGATGATTTTCTTTTGTCAAACATTGACATGATCGTCAAATCAACTTCTAGGTATGAGTTTTTGTCCTTAATGGATGTATTTTATGGTTACAATTATATCAATATAGCCCTTGAAAACTAGCACAAGACCATGTTTACCACTCCATGGGGGACATTCTTTTACTAAGTCATGCCATTTGGCTTAAAGAACACTGGAGCAACATATCAACATGTAATGATTGTCATCTTCCATGACATTATGCATGACATTATAGAGTACTATTTTGATGATATACTAGAAAAATTGTGAACAAGAGCTAGACATCCTAACATTCTATGAATAATCTTTAATAGGCTTCATGAATATAAAGTTCACTTAAATCTTAATAAATGTGTCATTGGAGTCACATCAGAGAAACTAATAGGATTCGTTATATCACAATAGGGGATTAAATTTGACCCTATAAAATTCAAGGCTATTATGGATATGCCTCCACCAAACAATCTTAAACAATTAAAAATCTTACAAGGAAATATCTAGTCTATAAACATGTTCATTTCTTAATTGGCAGATAAGTGCCACCCATTTACTCATATTTTGAAGAAATGGGTAACATTTCAATGGGATGAATATTATCAGATAACATTTTCAAAACTTAAGACATACTTGGCCAATCCACCAGTCTTAAGACCGCTGGCACAAGAAAAATCATTGCTTCTTTATATATCAGCCACAGAACATGCACTGGGGATACTTTTGGTCCAACATGATGATCATGGTAAGGAACATGTTGTTTATTATTTAAGATACATGATGGTGGCTTATGAACATAATTATACACCTATTGAGAAGACATGGTTAGATATGGTGTTCGCTACTCATGAATTATGACATTATATGCTAAATAACAATACTATTGTCATCACCAAGGTAGACCCTATCAAATTCCTCTTGTCTAAAGCATCTCTTTAAATATGCATGGATAAATGGATAATTCTTATAAGTTATTTTGATATTGAGTACCAAAATCAAAAGGTAATCAAAGGGCAAGTAATTATTGACTAGCTTGTAAAAGCTCCTATTAAGGATACTCAACCTCTCAAGTTTGACTTTCTAGATGATTCTATCATGATAATAGAATAAAAAATGCAATAACTTGAATAGTGGATTCTCTATTTTGATGGATCATTCACATCTCATAGATTTGGAGTTGGTATATTATTGATCACAACATAGGGGGATTTGATTCCCAAAATATTCCATATACAATTTCACTAAATAAATAATATGGCCAAATATTAGGCATTGATTATAGGGATCCACCTTGATATAAAGTGGGGTATTCAAATCCTAAAGGTCTATGGAAATTCATAGTTAATCATCAATCAAACCACTTATCAGTATCAAACAAGAGATGATAATATTGTTCTTTACAAAAAAATTGTTGATAACCTCAAAACACATTTTAAATCTCTACAATTTGAACAAGTTCCAAGAGCAAAAAATATATCCAATATAAAAATGGCAATGATTAGTTCCATGATTCAAATATATGATAGTGCTAAAGAGTATCAGTTCTTGATTGAAAATCTTATTCAACCTATGCATGTTATAATAGATTCATATAGGGTGTGCACCATTACTAGTCCTAATCCCCCACCTAAGATACTATGGTAACAAGACTTTTATTACTATTTCTATAGTCATGTCTTCCCCATCGACCTTTCCAACAACCAACAAAAACTATTCCTTCATCACTTAACCTATTATACTCTCCAAGGAAACATGCTTTATCATCAAGGCTATGATGGAATGCTTTTTTATTATTTATCTCTGAGAAAATCCAAGATGGCACTAAAGGAGGTTCATGAATGAATGTGTGGGACTCATGCTAATGGATGAACAATGACAACTTAATACATGCATCTTCTTTACCACTACAACTAATCAAAACACCATGGCCATTCTCAATGTGGGGTCTCAATCTCATTGAGAAAATTAACCCAACATCTTTATATTACCATAAACACATTTTGATGGCAACTGAGTATTTTACCAAGTGGATTGAGGCCTTTCTTCTCACTTATGTTACCAGGAATCAGATAGCCAAATTCATTCATTACCATATCATCTATCAATATGGCATCCTATCCCATATTATATCTTATAATGGTAGATCTTTTTTGAACCATAATGTAAAATTTCTTTGTGCAAAATTCAAAATCAATCACAAGAAATCAACTCCATACAACCTGTAAGACAACAAATAAGCTGAGGCATCAAACAAAACCATTATATCCATCTTAAATAAGATTGTCAATGACATTGGCCATAATTGTCACTTGCAACTCTTTCCTACCCTTTGGGCTTATAGAACCAATCATCAAACCCTAACTAGATTTACTCCATACTCCTTTATTTTTGCACTAAAGCTATTATCCTAGTTGAGATTAAGATACCATCATTACGAATATCACTGGAGCACATTGAAGATGATAAATGCGATAGAGCCTCATGGATACAAGAACTAGAACTTCTTGATGGTAAGCATTTGGCTACCATAGAAAACTTGTATACCTAACAGAATAGGTTACGAAGAAGCTACAACAAGTGCATTCTCCCTTAATAATTTGAGATTGGTGACTTGGTTTTGAAATAGAACCAAAAGAACATGAATGTTGAACATAAAAAGAAACATAAGTTTCAGCCTAATTGGTTGGGACCCTATATTATTACAATAAACTATGGATCATGGGTATATCGATTGGCTAAACCTAATAGTGATGAAATTCTAGAGCCCATGAACATTTTACACCTTAAGAGGTTCTATGCATGAAAAACTTTGAACCATTGTCTACAAGACCTTAAACTTGGGGGAAACTTATGATGAAGTAACTTCATCCCACCCTTTTAACCTACCCTAAACACATTTTATACTACCCTAGTCCACTCTTCATGATTTTGGATAGTGAAGGCTTTGGAATCATTGGCACTCTAAACACATTTCACCCTATCCTAGACTATTCTCCTTGAGAACCATATTCTTTGTTATGTCTTGGGCATGTTGTAAGCTTTAACACTTTTTATCTCTTGACCAATTATGATCCTGATTATGTCTCATGAACATTATGAACATCTTCAATGCTATTTATACAAATCAGTTTAACCTGAATAGTATTTTGTAGCTTCTTCAATAGACAAGTGAGCAAGAACATATTTTTAGTTCTAGACCTTTGTTACATTATTATAAATAGGTGAATACAGATACTTCTTCAGTTACTTCACATTGCATACTATTCTATATTATATTTTCTACTCTTTATAGGCATTTGTTTTCTTATTAGGATCCTCATTCTCACTGATTTGTGAGATTGGGTCATTGTAGCTAACTTAGATATTTTATTGGAACCTATAGTCTATGGATTGCATCTCCTTGACTAAATGTTCCCACCTTGTGCATATTTTATCCCCAAAACACTAAAAACATTGGAAATACTTTGAAAACACCAAAAACATCATAACACAATCCATAAAAGAACAAAAACATTGTCTCACACTTTTGTACATTTATACATTCTGATCCCATCATGCTACACTCTTTCCATTTTTCAAGCAAGGGAACACATGTTCGTCTTATCTCATGCACTATCCATTTTGCAAGATCATTCTTTCTCATACCATCAGCTTATTTTTTGAAAGACCATTCTCATTTATTTGTCATATCTTCCATTTATTCTATAGCATCAATCATGTTGGTCTAATCATCATTTTCATTCTATCCCATCTCTTGGGTGAACTACATTAGCCTAAAGTTCATGTTGGAATATGAGCCCATGAAACTATGTAGGTAGCATCCACTTGTCTTATACATCTAGAGTCATCTCAACTAACCCCTTCCTTTTCTTCTCTTCCCCCATTTCTTTTATTATTATTCCTCTTTAATTAGGGAATAACTGTCGTATCATTGTTCTTTATTACGTTGTGATAGAAAGTAACGCTTCTATCACACATGCATGAACATTTATCCCTAAACCGCATTAACTTAGTTTTTTGTTTGCATGTTTATTTGTGTTTTATTGGTTTTTTACTATGATTTAACACCTCTCTTTTTATTTCCTCTCCTTTTCTCTTTTTATTACTTCTTATCTCATCTTGGTCTTGTGTTTCTTTGTATGTTTTTTCTTACCTCTTTTGTGTTTCAGAACATCTTGATGATTCACATAGATCTTGATTATTCATATCTTGACCCTATGTTATTAAGTTGTTCTTGGACCATTTTATTTATTTGATTGTTTTTGGCATCTTGTGTTTTTCTATTTGATTTTGCTTTTCTCTTTCATGTTCAAGAACATCTTGATGGTCCATATAGATCTTGATTATTCATTTCTTAGTCTCATGTCATTTAGATGTTCTTGTTTTTTATTTTTAAACATTTTTATTCCTACTTAAGTCTTGATTGATCATATCTTGATTTCAAGTTAGGTTCATTTATGTTTTTCTTTTTCTTTGTCTTTACTTTTTTGTTTAAATGTAAATAGCTATAACTTTAGTTTTGGTCATTGTTTTACCATTATCCTTAATTATAGGTATTCACATCTGGATTGGATTAGTGTAATTGGAATATTATGTCATTATATTTATTAATACTTATGATGCCTAATTTGTTTTTCTATATAAAGTACATTGTTCTCAAGTTTCAATGTCTTAAAATGTCAACACAACTCTGATGAGTGATTCTCAAGAACATATTTCATAATCTAGGCTAATGATATAGAATTAGGCATCTAGGTAACATGCATTTTAACACTCAACTATATGCTTAGACATGCATCTCTTTTCATATATTGTGATTCTAATCAATTCTTGGTTAGTTTTCATATTTCCTTATTCCATTCTTTCCCAAACTTGGGTGAACTACATTATCCTGAAGTTTATGTTAGAACATGAGTCCATGAAACTATGTAGTTAGAGCCCACTTATCTTATACATCTAGAGTTATCTCGACCATCACCTTCTTCTTTTCATCTCTCTCATCACTTTGTGCATTCTCATATGTTGGGTTTTATATGGCTTTTGAATCCATTACACCATCACATGTACATTTGTGCCCACTTGCTTTAACCTATTTGTTGGGTTATATCCTTGAGCTATATATTGGGGCACAACATCTGAACCATGTATAAATAAAATCAGATCTATAGGGGTAAACCATTATTTATTCTTTATCAATGATCAAAATTAGCCCTACTAGGGCAAAACTATTTTATCATGATCAAATTTGCCCTACTGGGGCACCTCTTATTATCTTATCTTTGGATACCCCATTCTAGTTGTGCTTCCCTTCCTAAATCATAAAGTTTTATCTTTTCCTCTAATTCTAAGATCTCAACACTAATACCCATGATAGCAATATTTTAGTATGCAACTTGTCTCAGGATTGATCAATGCCATAAATGCAGAGCTTATACTCTCAAATTGGGTATGTTTAAAGTGTGTCCCTTACATTTATGGATTGTATCTTTCCCATTCCCCCAATATATTGGGGCCTCTTATACCTCTAATTATATTTTGATCATTGATGGTGATCACGTGTGCAAGAATTATCTCATTTGGATGTGATCTACTCCATGGGTTAATCTCTCATTGTCCCTCTCTTTTGAGAGTTCATTCTTCTTTTTCATCCTAGTATGTCCTCTCAAGGGGGCATCCTAGGTCATTTCCAATTTCTTCTTGATAACTCTTTTCTTTGAAAATATGTTGCTTCATCTGAACATCTCGTTATGCGTTCTCAAATAGGGGTAAAATGTAAACATCTAATTCCTAACAACATTTGTGTTGAAATTGTCGATCTTACTCAAATTGCACTCAAATACACATTTTAGTTCAAAATCATTAAAACACCCTAAATAGTTCAAACTTGTCATTTACAAGTGCTGATTTAGGTCAAAGTATCCCTAAATATGGTAATGCATTTTATGAGATACCTAACTTTGATCAATTTATTTTGAGTCAAAATGATGATTTTGCCTTTTTGTGCTCTGGATCACTCTTTTCTTCTAATTCATTGGTACATGTCACATACCTTTGCCATTTTGTGTTGGAAACATCCTAAATAGTAATATGGTTCTAATTCATATAACGTCACCTTCTAATTCTTCCCAAGTCAAATTACCACCAAGTAATATGACTTTTTAACCATTTTGATTAATTATGCACCAATTTCTAAAGAATTACACTAAACTTTATTAACCTTTTTTAAGCCAATTAATCCAAATTAAGAGCTTAAGTAATAATTCCATGGAACTTATTGAATATATCATTATTGGAAATTGATTATCATTAACTGCATCATTAGGTGACATCATCATATGGGGTGGCATCCATAAGCCATAAATGCATAAAATATTAGGATTATGGGTCTCCCATGCCTCATAATGAACCTTCATACCTCTTAAATTCTCCTCTATCCTAAATATTAATGATCCTATTTATGGATTTTAATTACATAATTTAATTAATCTTTAACCACTACATCTTAGGATGTATAGTTCAGGTTAATTTTAATAAATCTCAAAAATCTATAAATAAAAAGGCCATAAACATCATTTTTAAGCTTGATCTGTGCAAAGTTATAATGTTAAATTATTTCTACAATCCTTTACATTTGACCATTGATTTTATATACAAGATTCATTGATAGGCTAGTTTAGTGATTTCACATCATAAGCCTAGATTTTATGGAGTGTTCTTGAGACATTGGAGGGGTTTTCCACCATTTTTGACAAAGACAAGGATGCTCGATCAAGGGAGAACATGTTTTTGAGCTACTTTTGGAGAATGGATTCACTTGGGAAGGTATAAGTTTCTTGATTTCTTTAATTTTTATGTCATTGTCATTAGTAATTCCCTCATGAATAGATAGCATTAATTTGGTTTGTTCTTTTGCATTTTTCCCTTTGTTTTATTAGACTAATGTTTGACTAATCATTATGTAATCCTCTCTATAGGATCAACTAATTTTCATATAAATAATTCCAAAGTAAATTAAATTAAATGTGCACAACACAACACATAAGATTTAATGTTTAAAAACATTAATGAGTTAAACAACTCTAAAAGCATATATCCATTAGTTGAGAATATTTTAAACCCACTAAAATCCTTTTCACCTAACTTTTTATATTTATAAAATTCCTTCACAAAATGCTTGAATATATTTACATTTGAATAACTCACAATGGTATAATTTTATTTACACAAATGTAATATATATCTAGTGGATGGTTATAATTGAGTGGTTATACCTTTTTACTTTAACAACTAGTTTAATTTAGTTGTTTACATACATTTTTTATATGTATAATAATAAATTTTTACAAAGTAAGTTTTTATAATTAAATAATAAATATATCCTTTATTATTTACACTATGAAAAAATTTGGTCCACTAAAGTAGCCCTTCAAATATTAATGTTCCAACACACCCCCTTAATGTTTAGTTGGGATACATGCCATATTCACCTTTTTATATAAAATTAATTATAAACCATAAATTTCACAATGAGTTTAGGCTAGCATGTTAGTGGGAATACATTCCATAGTTTCTCATGGATAAGCTTACAAGCATTTAGAACATTTTATAATATTAGGACATCCACTATAAAATAATACTTTATTATTGGGTACATTGTAAACTTTCATAAGGTAAACCATACATAAAAATCATACATGGTGACTTTCTATATTGATTTTACAGTAGAGAATTATAGAGAGGAAAATTAATGCAGGTCGTATAAGAGGTGACACTGTCATGAACAATCCCCCCCAATGGAAATTTTGAGATGCCCAACATTAGTCTAAACTTAAAAAAAAAATTAGTACATAATGATATATATAATATAATACACCAATTATTGGGTATTACATATCTTATAATCATAATTACCCAGACATTCAAGTATTTTATCTAACATTATTTATCTTATTTATTTTGAAACCACTTTTTCACATAAATATATGTGACTTTAATTAAGTTATTTTACATTACCACCCATATTTCAAATTCTAAAACCATTGATTTTTTAATTAAATATTGGTACTTAAAAAGATATAACCTTTTCTTATTTTTCATATCTTATTATGACAATTTCTTATCATAGTGAATTATATATAGAGGGTACATAAAAAAATATATTAGAATCTAAAAACACAAATTATTACTTTATTTTTTTATTTGATAAGGTAAACCCAAGTTTTATAGGGACCTAAAACTCTGAAAGTGATATACAAAAGTTTAAATAGGACCTACATCGATGAATGAGCAAAAAGAAAAACTATAGACTAGAACAAAATAAAACTAGAAGTAGAAAAACTAGATTATGTGGAGGGACCCCCCTAGGTGTCTTCAATAGTAGAACTATCCTTTACTGGAATATTGGGTTTGTCTTTTGAAACTTTTTCTTGGCTATGTTTCTCGTGACCTTCAGCTATGTAGAATGCAAAAAAGACTAAATAGTTCCTTTTGCCACCTAGTGAAGCTCATTCCAGTCTTGTATTAACTTATCCAAAATGAATCTTGCCTATTAAACCTTTATATTGAAAATTTTCTAGCATTTGTTTATTTTTCTCAATTTCTTTTGTTATAATGGCCTTACCCTTCCAATCTGAGGTGATGGGAGACCCAATTTTGATGGGTTTTAGCTTTAGAATGAATAACAGCTTAAGTGGTAGGTCATCAAGTAGGGATTTGGATAAGCTATTTTGGGGAGAGTGTATAGGAGGGGTGTGGGATCCCTCTATTAGATCCATCTCTATGGAGTCCTCCTTAGAGGAAGATCCTCCTAAGGGAACCTTCCAACCTAGAAGGGTTAGACATGTTTTATAAGTAGAAGGATAAGGCCTTGATGGAGAATGGGGATAGTGTCATTAAAATAATGGAGAAGGATAGTGATTTCTAAAGACTTGATAAGGAAGTAGGGGAGGCTAATTTTAAAATAAATGAAATGATTAAGCAATAAAAAATGGTGTGATAAAATTAGGGTGTACTTAGTTTCCAAAGTCATGTACCTCATGACCTAAAGGTAGACATCAGGCCAGTAGCAAGGTAGGTCAGCATGAGGAAATACCTTCTTCTTAGTTTTCATGAATTTATTGGTTTGAAATAAACATTATAGGGATTCTTGTTTCTTGGACTAGTATTTGAATTCTTTAGTGTCAGTGTAGGGCATACCTATGGCATCACTAATAAAATCCTCAAAGATATTTATCAAATTACCCCACATAGTGACCTTCATTTTTGTCGATGCAATGATGAAATCTCATACCACTATGGCATTATGCTTGATAATGTGCTTTATAAACTTTGTAAGCCCCCCCTTAAGTTTTTCTAGACTTTCTTCTATTATAAAACCTCGTTACAAGAATTTGGCTCTAAATAGTCTCTATAACCACCCATGGTTGTATAAAGTGTAGGAATGGAGGGAGTGATTTGAGATTTTTGGATGTAGTCTAAATAGCTAGGGATTGAATAATGTGAAATTCCCACCAAAGCAACATTATCATAATTTCATCCCCTTACCTCGAATGAATACAGATCTACAGGATCTTGATTAGGCCGATAGAGTTGAGGGGTTATACATGTGAGGGGATGATGCTTTTAAGATGCATATGTACCTTCCACATAGATGGCACTAGACACCTTAGGGGGGTTTTTTCTTTCATCATAATAGTATCAAATACTATTAATTTGTTTTAGTATCAAATACATTTGGGAATAAATTATCCATCTTCTTATCATTAGGTTTATTTTGTTAAATATTATAACACCTATTTTTTTACATTGTAAAAATATGATATACTATTACATATTATATATTTGATTTACTCAAAATAAAATTGTGTAATCCTAATCCATATATATACATTTACTAAATATTGTTTTAACATGTAGTGAG
The DNA here is from genome assembly GCA_037957365.1 of Torreya grandis. Classification (NCBI taxonomy): domain Eukaryota; kingdom Viridiplantae; phylum Streptophyta; class Pinopsida; order Cupressales; family Taxaceae; genus Torreya; species Torreya grandis. The sequence goes on from JARHVA010001171.1 coordinate 939,888, forward strand.
AAGATTTGTTTTTACTCTTATCTTTTTATGTAATTTGAAAAACATGCTCACATATTTTCAAATTAGATTTTTTGATGTTGAACTACACCCATTCCTATAATGGGGACCCTCCTATTTGAATTTTTCAAAAATGCCTAAAATCCAAGCTTGTTGAGTCATTTTTTCACATAAAAAGTTACTTTGATACTTCCTAGCAATTTCTTGGTTAAATATTCATTTTGTAATTTAGACTAGCAGATGGAATTATTTGAATTATTACAAGTTGCTTAAAATTTTCTCCAAGCTTTAATAAATAATTAATCTCCAATTGATTCAAAATATGTAGATAGGCCTTTGTCAAAATTATTCCACCCGATCTTCAAATAGGCATGAACACAATATACTTTACCACATCCTACTAGACCAAACTTGAATTCTATTTGAAACATTTACCTATGTATTTTTTCTTTAATTTGGCTTAATTTTACTTATTATTGGTGTTTGACATTTCCTAAAGTCTAATTTAACTTCTCACATGACTTCATAGGACATCAAAGTTAAACTAGTGGTTTGAGATGTCTTGTAGGACATCAAATTTAAGATCACAACCTAAAAAGGAAATATGTCCACCTCACTAACCTCCATGATGCCTCAATAACTCATCACTTTGTGCATAATAATTGGAATGAATCTATGTAAGCTCACAATCCATATGGTGCCATATTGAGAGCTTGCAAAAGAGTTAGCCATTGGAATTTAAATCTGTAGGTTACATTTCCATATCTTAGTCCATCTGAGCAAAACTGATCAATCTAAACTACCATGCATCCCACTACAATTATGAACCTCATGAGATAATATTGTATGTCCCAAAAATAACCATTTACATCTTAGTAGACTTTTGAAGTGACACATGTCCTAAAAATTCATCCTAAACTAATACATGTCCACATCACATCATCTTTGATCCAAAGCTCATGAGAGCTTACTAAATGAACATGTGGATGCATCTGAGCCATCTAATCAAGGATAGATGGTATCTAGTTATTTTATCCCCTTTTGAGAGAAAACAATGATAGAATAAAGATAAGTTCATGAGAATGATGTGTGTCCCTTCAAATCCATGTAATGATGACACTTTTCATGCCTATATTTCTTCTATCTAAAGAACCACTTGACCACCTCTAATAGCCCATAGAAGTGATGTGTGTCACCACTAGACCCATGAGATGATCTCGTGTGTCATTCCCATGAGGATGCATTTAAGACTAGCCAAATCATATCTGATAACAACACATGTTTCAACCTAAGTCACACATTTAAAACAACTTGTTGACAGGTATCTAGAGGCCTTTCGAAGGTGACAACTATCAAAATAAGGCCATGATTGCACATGAAAAATTTACCTGGCAAATAAGAAACCCTAATTACCCATGAAATTAACATGTGGCACTCCAATAGCCACTCAAAATTAAAGGGCCCCACCCAAGAGCTCACCATGAATATAGGAATGCCACATGATAGGGTACAAGTGACTTGCCACATTAAGCTACATCTAGAGAGCTTGAGAGCAATCAAAAAATGCCACATGTCTAGACATGAGCCAACTAAGCAACCAAGTCACCTTTAAGCCCCATAAGTACCTAACTAGATCGTAATTGGCATGCCACATGTCATAAGGTGGTGGAATTTAGCTTTAAATATAAAATTTAAAGAAAATCAAAATCAAATCAATGCTAAATTTGAATTTTAAGGCAATTAAATGCCAAAAGCAATACTTTGGAGTGTTTTGAATGCAAATTTGATGAGCTCACCATTAATATGGCATGAACCAGGATCGCCATCAAACCTTGCATTAATCAAAGTAATCTATAAAAGGCTCCCAAACCTGATTATTACTACCTGCACTTGTATTTAAAATCCCTAATCATTTTCTCTCATTATTATTTGCATTCTCAATGTCCAACCAAGCTTGAGCTCTTCATGAATTGCACCTAGGCCACCATTATTAAAACTCCAAAGCTATAGAAAAATATTGATGGCATAAATTTCTACCCAAAAAACCATAAAAATGGCACATATAGGACATTCAACTTTTGGTAATGGCATTTCATTCATAAATGATGATTTCTTGTTTTGATATGGTAATTTGGTAGTTTTTAAATACACATAATTCCTCCTCAAAGCCATAAGCATAAGAGACATACATTATAGTAGTTTATATTACAATGTTGAGGAAGCTAGGAACATTAATGATTTTGAAACCATCCCATCATCATTCATATTGCCTCTAACATCCTAGCAATCCAAGCTAGTAGTTTATATAAAATAATAGTAAAACCAAAATTCATGCCATGTGTTGACTTGGTATACAACGTCTTTGAGATGTCAAAATGTGAATATGGGATGCTTAAGTCCCTAAATCAAGTGCTCCCAATTACCTTCATCATTGAGCCTAGTTTCAAAATTTACTATGACCTACGTCTACCATAGATGGAATATAAGTAGAGCATCATCCAAAGTTGGTATGAGGTGCACTCTTTAGACAAGATCTTGGCCTCATGGGTAACTAACCCAAAGGGGATTAACTACATGAATGACTTGGGGGATTTTCCTATCCAATAATTTAGAAAATGAGTAAATATTTTCTTGACCTTATTAAATAGGGTATTTGGCAATGCACATATTGGATATGCAAACATAAGAACTATCTCATTATTTCAAATGATTATGAATGATTCATAGATTCCCACACTTAGGGACATTATTAGTGAGAGTTTGGTTACTAAAATGAATGACACATGCAAAAATGGGGCTCCATTTTATATGATAAACTATTTATTAGATGTCATATGTGTGACTACACAACTAGGGCCAAACACATGGTCTCCTGATAGGTAAGAATTTATGCCCTAATAATTTTTTGAATTAAACATCAACCACTTCACGTAGAATATCAAAATAATAGTAGAGTATTTTTATCCCTAGTCTATAAATAAATCACAAAAAGTAAAATGTAAAGGGTGCCATCAGAAGTTAGGTAGGTACTAAAAGATAGAGGTAGCTTTTGACTTTACCCTAATTTTCTAATCATCTAAGAAGAAGGGGTAATGGTAGCTCCGCTTAGGCTACTAAATAATGTGCTAGTAAAGTTAACATAAGAAGAGATAACATACCAAATGATCCATGGAGTTGATGGCCTCTTTAAGAGGAAGAAGAATACACCCCCCATAAGGCCCCTTATCATTTAGGGAGGGATAGGGTAAAATAATGGAAAGATGTAATAGTGGCATCAAGGCATATAAATTCATACCTATTACCTAAAGATGACCTTAGAATGTGGAATATAAACTAATTCATTGCTAAACACCTCACCAAATTTAGAAGAGATGTGGTTGTAGAATATAAACATCAAGACAAGGTACATGAGTGGATATACCTTGATACAATGAATGAGGAGGTAGTCTTGAGAAATGCTACAAGAAATAATATACCATTTGATATGAGACTCGATCAATAAAATAAAAAAGAAGATATAACAAGGCCACAGCTCCCACATACTCACGGGAGCTTGTTCAATGCAGATTATGAAGAGAAGGAAGAAAAAGGAAAATAAGAAGATAATGTTCCTATTATCAGAAACAAGCCCTATAGAACCTCATTTTAGGCTAATCCAAGTGGGTAAGACATGCCTCTAAGCTATGAGTAAGGAGATTCAAGCAACCAACATAGCCCCTCATAATAACCTACACTAACCATTATATTTGCTAAAGAAGCTACCATAAGAAACTTGGGCCAGTTTGGTCCCACTATCATTAATCTTGAGCAAGAATTATAAGGACTTGATATTTCATTGGAGGGACTCCAGGCACTATCTAGGAACACCATTGATAAATTATAAAGAATAAAGAAGTCTACCAAAGTCAAAATGAGAGGATCAGTGTCCCTTGCATTAGCCTCCCAATCTCCCTCTGTAAGTAATCCACCATTGTGTTCTTTTGCAAGCATTACTACATTTTCAACTACTCCTACTTCTATAGTTGCTCACACAATCTTGTTCAACTCTCCCACCATTGCTTCCTTATGAGGTACCATTCCATAATTCATCTCTCATTCCACTACCAATTTTCCACCTCTGCCAAGCTTTTGAAACACTTGTGATGTCCAAGCTATGGTTTTTACCCCTTATCAAGCTACCACTACCAATGCATCACTTGCCCTTGGCTCTATTGCATCCACCAAGCCACTCAAACCCATTCCAAAATAATTCATTTGTTATAATCTAATTCACCTCACCATAGTAGCTCAAATGATTAGCCCCCAAACACTACCCTCATTTCTGCTCAACATGGGCCCTGCTAAGTCTTTATTTGATCTATTGGGGTAATTAGACCCAACTAATTTGTATATCCTAGCTATTTCCTTAACTTATTTATATTCCCATACAATCCCACTAAAACCACCTCCCATTCATCCAACCACCTCAAATTGGTTGAGAAGCATGATAAGGTAGGGGAGGCCTCAAGAGAGCCAAGATCCAACCCAAATTATGATAAGGTTTGACCCCACCACTAGCACCATGAAGAGGGTAATATAGAGACAAGTAGAACAACCATAGTCCAACTCAATTATCATATACAAAAGTGAAGAACCACTCTTCACTTTGATTAAGAAGAGAAAATCAAGCCTTAGAAAAGTGTGAGAGTATGTTGACGACCCGGTGTTCATAGTATAAGCACTAGAATAATCCACCATTGCTATAATGAAAGGAATACAATAAGATTTCTAAAGGATAAAAGAACAAACATTGCCTATAGTGTTATATATTACTTTGATTTCACTAATCAATGTTTTCAACCTCTACAAGGTTATGAATTAGAGATAAGGAGAGGGTATTTGGTAAGCCAAGGTGGTCACAAATCTTGAGCAAAGTCTTATCCATTATAACACCAATTTGGAAAACTTAGAAAGAGTGGAAAGAAGCAACAAATTACATGATCTCAATGTCTTTCCTCTTAAAGACATTATGCTTGTGTAGAGCATCCTCATGAATAGGAGGAGAAATTTGAATACATGGTTTTATCAACTCAAGGATGCAAAGACATCCTTTGAAAAAAATTAGTTAATTATATCCCACTTACTGAAGGATGAAATGATCACCAAAGTGACCAAGCATGATGGATGCTTCATATAAGATCAAGAGTTTAGGGTATAGATGAAGGTCTTCATTAAAATATTATATCAAGATGTAGCAAGTGCCAAGATAGATGTATAAATAATATAAATTATGGCATTCACCAATTAGAGACTAAAAAAGGTAGAGGCAATAGAATAGGCACTCAAGACTATACTCATGGAGCATGATAGGTTGATCCAGGACATACCTAATTTATTTAGGCCCATAATCCTAGATTTTGCCCAAATTGACAAATATTATTAAGCATGTGCTAAAGTATGGACCTCAGAGGAGAATGAGAGGAAGTAGAAACAATCATAATAAGATTAAGTTAGCTAACAACAACCACTAGCCCCTTAGGAATATTTAGTAGTCTTTTGTGATTTTAAATGTAGAATATTCCATTATAATGTGGTGGTTTACACAAATTGGATATATTTGGGCACCACTTGTGTACCCACTCAAACTCATCTTAGGAATTTGATCCTATAAATAGGGATCTCCCCTTATTTTGTAAAGCATAAATAATTATTTACAAGAATCAATACAAGAAGCCAAAGAATTCATGAGATTGTCTGTAGTGCTTAATTGTTTGTTTTTGTGTTATTGTTCCTCAAGATTTTGATGTCTAGTTTTTTATTTTTTTTAAATTAATCTATAAATTACATTTTATACATGCATATGTTAGTTTATCTTAACACTAAACTGACTAGTTTGATAGTGTAATTGCAATGTTTTATCTCATTTCTAACTAGATGTGTTGTGCAATTTATTGTAAGTGAGTTATCTTTATGCAAAGTATTTTGTTAGATACATGTATTCTCCTATTTTGAATCTTCAACTTCATTTATTTATCCTTGAGTATCATAGTATGGATGGTAGATGTTAGTTTCATGTATTTGTCTCATGAGTTAGCAGACTTGGCATCTTTATTCATCTTTAGCACAATCTCTTTTTTGCCCTACCCTACTCTCTCTAGGATCCATCCATGAATCAATTTATCTTAAATCATATTGTATATATCCACTATTCATTTACATTTTGTGCACTAATTTGCAAGTATTAAGGTAATTCAAAAAGATTGGCTAGAAATTGTGTCACTACATAACATTTTTTGTCCCTCAAATAGGGTCTACTTGCATACTTTGAAGTGGTAATCACATATAAACAACTCAATACCCAAGTGATATTAGGACTTTAAATTGAGTTTCTTAATTTTTCTTGTATTCCCTAGTGATACAAGAATCACCAAGAGTACATCAACAAGAAGGGTAAAGTCTCTGGTATAAGAAGGACGGCCTTATACAACTATTTTCATACATCTTTGTTTAATTATAGTCTACTTCATTCTATATGTACTTAATCATTTCAAATTACATGAATATCATTATAGAACACTAAGGATCTAGATTATTTTCATGAATCTTTACATTCTTTTCAAGAATCTTTACATTCTTTAAAGCTTTTATCAAAGATAGTGTTCTTATGCAAATCCTATGGAATAACCTAGATATTTGTTCAAATTCATGCAAAGATAGGTGAAATATCCCACTCTTTACACATATTAAAGTTTATTTTGATCATCTTTGTAAATTATAGCATAAATTTGTTAAAGAATTGGTAAATTAATGCAAATATCAATCTATAAGGTGTTATCTATACAAAATCTAGGCATTTGTTATATTAGTTTTTGTAGTTTGCTTGGATCTAAATGAATCTTTGCATTACTTTGTACTAGATCCACCTAACTTTCTAAAATCATTAAATAAGGCATATAAATCAATTGGAATATTTATTTGACATCAATATTTGTAGATTTACATACAAAGCTAACAAGTATTTATGCATGTTTTAAGAACTTGAGGTTTCACAACTTAGTCCTTCAAAGATCAATGTAAAACTACTTGATCGTAAACCTTTCGATAAAGATCGGTCAATATTTGTGAGATATAGCATCTATAGGGGATATCTTTTTAGTTATTTTTCTCTTAATACCGATTTTGCATCCTAAAGTTACCTAGGATTATAACCAGATCTTGATCTGAGCTTAGAATCCCTTTAGTATCTCTAGAAACCCATAGGAAAGAAAGAGCAGACAAAGGTAGACGTAGAAAGTATAGGACTTAGATAAATTCTCCATCTAACCAAAAAATTTAACCCCTCTTTCTAGACATGTCATGGTTAGATGGTTCATCTATTAATGTCCTTGGACCTATACATAATTTTCCAAGAATTCTAGAGAAGTATTTTCCCCACTTTTCCCCCACTAGGAGAGTGACTGCTAAAGAACATGTGAAGTCATTTAAGGCATCTTTAATGTTAGTCATCATAATTTGTGTGGACATGGTCTATAACCTTTTTCCATTCACCTTTAGGGATGTAACCTATGATTGGTTTCTTAACTTACCCAAATATTCCATCATGGGATGGGGTCGGTTCAACAACACCTTTATTACCCAATTAAGAAGGGTGGTTAGTCTAAGAATTGTATACCAATAGTTTACCACCCTCAAAAGGGAATTGAAAGAGCCAATTAAAATGTTTAATGATAGGTTCTAGAAGATGTACACCTTGACATCACCACTATATAAGCCTATAAATGAGTTAGCTTTACAAATATACATGAATGCTTTGGATCCAATGATAAGATTTTTTATAAGGAGAGCCATGGGTATTGATATGTTACCTCTAGCCTATGATGAGGTTATACACATCCATGAGAAAATGAACCCACAAGGGCATCCCACCTTTGTTATTCCCAAATTTTATCCAACTATCCTTGCTCTAAATGTCATCCCTAACATGAATCACAACCATCCCACTCTAAACCAATTACCAGTGGTCAACCAGTTGCTTTTGACTCATGCCACACCTAACCAATAGCTTGGATCCTTTAACCAAGTAAGTGTTGAGGCACACCCTCAAAATAATCAAGCCATGGTGCCTGTATACAACACCAATGTCCAAGCTACCACTCAAAACAAGATCCCAAAATCTCCAAAGGGAGAGTTAGACTCAATCCAAAAAATTATCCAAAATATTGCCAATGATTTCTTGGATCTCAAGAAGCAGATGAGTAATACCATTGAAAGCTCTAATAAAAACTATAATTTATAAATATACAATAGACCTTTCAATAGTATAATATAATAATAGTGAGTCTTATTTTTGTAAATTACCTAAAATCAACATCTTTGAGATGGCCTTACCCAATTGGTGTTGTGTACATAATACCACTAGACATGCATAGATTGATTGTGTTGAGTTCTATCATGCATTTGAAGCTATGTAGAGCCAAATGGAAAGACTAGATATGATTTCCAATGATCAAAAAAATTATAAAGGCTTTGATAAATAGAATAGAATGAACCCGAGGACAACGTAGTAGAGTTACATGCTTTCCAATAGTTTCAATGAAGTAATTATGCCTTGAAAAGCAAAAGTTAGAACCCACCATTCAAAACCTCGACTCCACACAATAAAATAGATACACCCCTTGATATCAGGATAGATAATAATCTTTCACACCCCAAATATAAGGATATTCATCCAAAAACCAAGGATCTTTACACAACATCGAGGGGTGGATATAATATAGTGGAAGAAATGAAGAAAATTAAGGTTAATATAACATTTCACAAACTCACACAAATCACTAAACAACATGATTTTCTATTTAAATCCTTGAATGAAAATCCTAGCTTTAATAAGGCTGAAAAATCTCATGCCAATGTGGTGATGTATAATAGTAACCATGAGGTTCCACCATTCTTGTTAACTATAGGAATTTTTGGTAAAAATATCCATAGCTACTTATTTGATTCGGGTGCCTTGGCTAATATTATTCCCCTAAGAATATGTTAAAAATTAGGGTTAAACCTAGTTAAATCTAAGGAGGTGGTGGTGTAGCTAGACAAGTCAAGAGTAAAGGTAATAGGTTAATTACTAAACATCCATATGTAGCTAGCTCAAGATCCTAAAATACATTAGTTCATTGACATTTAGGTTGTTGATATACCTGAAGCTTATGGGTTGTTACTTAGTCATGACTAGACTAAATCCCTTAATGGATACATGTCCATGGATTTTTATCACATGTGGTTACCTTGGCATGGGATCCCCAATCAGATTAGGATTGATCATGAGCCAAAGATGAAGTATATGATTATAGAGTACAATTCCAAGAATGAAAAAGTAAACTGTTAGTCCTCTAATTTAAGTGTCTATACTTCAGGGACCACTTACATTTTTACAGGTGATAGCAAGATAGAGGAAAAACATAATAAATGTCTTTAAACATTGAACTTTGATGGTATAAGAGATAAATAAGGCTCATGTGTGGTGATTATGCTAATGAATCTCAAAGTCAAAGAGTACCTAGATTCTTATAGATTATAGTTCTCTTACACTAACAACTTATTAGAATATAAAGCTCTCATGTTAGGACTTTAGTTTAAAATTAATCATAAGGTTAAAGAACCATTAGTCTATGGTGATTCTAAACTAGTTGTGAATCAAATTAGAAGTAGATATCAATGCAAACATTCTTGTTTAAGAAAATATAAATTTATAGCTTAGGACTTAATTGAATACTTTGACTCATTCAATATTGTTTCCTTGCCTAGGGAATAGAATTGATTAGCAAATACTCTAGCATCTGTGATATAAAATGTGGTACCTCTAGAAGCCTTGAGCTTACAATAATTCATTGTGGAGATAATCTCATTTCCATCTATGCTAGATAACATCAACCACTTCCATGTCTTCAATTATGACCAGTAAATAATTAACTTCATATGCAAGGCTGACATGTTCAAATCCTCCATTATTGATGAACAAGATGAAGATCTTGTAAAAAGTTCAAAGGACCATGAAGATGTAATAATACAACTTAAAAATAATTGGATCCCAAAAGGCATGCTTTCCCTAGAGAGGATGTTTGACCTAGATAAGCAAGGAAATGAAACTAAGTAGCCTAAAGTAAGTGGGAAAGATTACAAGAAAGTAAACCTAGGAGACCTTGAGAATGAATAGAATGTTAACATTGGCTTAGTATGCACTGATGAAGAATTAAACAGATTGGCTTCCCTTTTGAATAAATTCAAAGAAATCATCTCTTGGTCTTATGATGAGCTTAAGATCTTTGACACTAGTGTGATCACTCATACCATGCCATTGAAGGAAGCCTATAAACATTACAAGCAAAGACAAAGGCCAATCAATCTAGTATTGAAACCTCTAATTTATAAAGAAGGGAAGAAGTTTCTTGACACAAAGATAATATTTCCTATATGATACTTGGCATGGGTTGCCAATATTATACCAGTCTAGAAGAAGAATGAAGAAATCCACCTTTTTGTTGATTTTTAGAATTTGAATAGATCTTTAGATAAGGATAACTAACCTTTTCCATATTTGGATGAAGTGATATAGTTGGTAAGAGGATCTAGAATGATGTCATTTTTGGATGGTTTTTTAGGCTATAACTAGGTCATGGTAAACAAGAGAGATAGAATGAAGACTGCTTTCACCACTAAATGGGGAACGTTTGCCTACAAAAAATGCCATTTAGACTAATCAATGTAGGAGCAACTTTCTATTGGGCAATGAACCATGTGTTCCATGGTTTAATAAGTAAATGCATTATTATTTACATGGATGATCTAACATTATTTTATATAAATAGGGAAGATCATATGATGCATTTAGAGTAAGTACTAAAAAGGTGCAGAAGGTATGGCATCTCCTTAAACCCCAATAAAAGTGGCTTTTATGTGACTGAAGGTAAACTTTTTGGACATGTAATCATGCAATAAGGTATGACCATTGACCCTGATAAGACCAATAAAATTTTGAAAGTAGAAGTTCCAAATATCATAAAAGATTTAATATATTTATTTAGTAAAATCAACTTTATAAGAAAGTTTATTTCTAGTTTTATAGAGATTGTGAGACCATTCAATGCCATGATAAAGAAAGATTCCAAGATAGAATGGACAACTGAGGTAAAAAATTGCCTTTCAAGACATCAAGGAGGCTACCATTGAAGATCCTATCCTAATAATTCCTAATTTTAATAAATATTTATATTTGTACTCTTTTACTTCTAATCATACTATTGTTGTTATCCTAAAATAAAAGGAAGATGATAAAGAACACCCCATAGTCTTCATGAGTACTAATTTGAATAATGTTGATCTGAATTATCCACTTTTAGACAAGCAAGATTACACACTAGTGAAGGCTATCAATAAATTTAGACACTACATCCTAAAAAATAAGAGATATGCCATAGTGTCTAACCTAGCTATCAAATTGATGCTAGGACATAATGAACATGGGGAAAGAAGAGGGAAGTAGATGACTAAACTTCAATAATATGACTTAGAGATAAAATTTGCTAAGTTAGTAATATGTCAAGGTTTTATCCAACTCATAGCAAACACTAAACCTCACATTGATGTTTTGTAGGTAGAAGTAAAACAAGTACCTATAGGATATTGGTACAAGGACATTGTTCATTACTTGTTGCATGGAGTCTGTCTCTCGCACCTCAAAAGAGAGCAAAAAATATCCCTCAAGCTGAAATCATCTCATTTTATGATCAAGAGAGAGGTCCTCTATAGAAATAATTACAAATAAATTTATTTGAGGTGTGTCTATAAATTTGAATCCACTAAGATCATGGATAGTTTCCATGAAAAACTAGGAAGTGACCATCCTTTCGGATGTACTATTGCACATAATATATTAAGGGCTAGCTATTATTAGCCAAAAATTTTCAAAGATGCACATGCTTATGTGTAAACATGCCACAAATGTCAAGTGTTTTATTGAAAAGAAATAAAGGTAGTAATGCCTCTATAACTTATAATTGAGGCAAAGATATTTGCACAATGGGGCCTAAACTTCATGGGCATAATCAACCCCAACACCTCAGTAGGACTCAAATTTATATTCATGGCCACTAACTATTACACAAGGTGGACCAAATTTATGGCCACCAAGAATAGCAAAACAATTGACATCATCAAGTTCTTTGAAGAGAACATTATTACTTAGTTTGAGACACCCCTATCCCTGGTGAGTGATAATGACCTAGCTTTTACATTAGTTGAGGTTATTGAATGGGCATATGATAATAAAACATCATCAAGTCTACTTTAAACTACTACCCTTAGGGTAATGGAGTGGTTGAATCCATTAACAATAACTTGATGAATGGTATTAAGAAGTTTGTAGAAAATAAACCAAGAGAATGGTAGTCCCTAATAAAATACGCTTTATGGCTATAAAAGACCCAATACAAGTAGGTGATCAATACATCCCCATTTTTGTTAGTATATGGGTAGTAACCTATATTTCCCATCACATTGAAGCTACCCACCTATGATTTCAAGGCTAAGTACATGGAAGATGACAAAAGAGTGTATTCCAAAATACCAAACATTATTCAAATGGAGGATGCTAGATATAAAGCATTAAAACATTAGCAAGCATCAAGATGTTGTGAAAAGATGGTTCAACAAATGAGCCAAAATTAAAGCATTATGAATCTTGAATATAGTCATACTCTAGGAAAAGGCCCACAAAAATAAAGGATATTATGACAAGTTCACCTCCTTCTAGGTTGGAACCTATGACGTAGTAGATATACTTGGTGAAAACACATATAGACTCTAAGACTTGCAAGGGAATAACTTAGCCTTGCCAGTCAATGGGCAATACATGAAGCATTACTTCTCTATTGCTCTATCCCAAATTCCATAAAGGAGTAAGTTTATTTAGTAATAGTTTAGGTAGGGGTAGTGTAGTTTCCTTTTTTGCTTTACTTTCTTATTGTGCTCTTTTCTATTTTCCTACTTTTGATTTTTGTCATTTCCTTTCTTGCTTTGCTTTCTCATTGTGTGTTTATTTCCTATTATTTCCTTTGGTTTAGTAATAAGTCCTTTAGACAAGAATTCATTAGATAAGTTCATATCAATCTAACCCCAAAATAGGGGTAAGGGATTGTTGATCTTAAACATTGGTAGTCGTATGTTTGGAAAGCTCTAGCACTATTCTAATTTAGAAAAGTTGCGTGAGGTTAATTAAAATTTAGTCTTCTCATGAAGATCATAAGTTATTTTAAAGTTGTAATATAGTTTAGATGACTGATCATTTTCATGAACAAGGGTTTGAATCTATGTGAACCATCATAATATCTCTTTAATTCACTAAATAAATTACCTAGGTATAAAGTTCTATTTGAGAGTGGATAACATTCAAATTATGCCTTGATACAACCCTTATACCTAGCTAATTCTAGTTCCCAACCATGCTAGTTTATGAATGTAGGTATGTGTGTGTGTGTGTGTGTGTGTGTGTGTGTGTGTGTGTGTGTGTGTGTGTGTGTGTGTGTGTGTGTGTGTGTGTATATATATATATATGGATAACATTCAAATTATGCCTTGATACAACCCTTATACCTAGCTAATTCTAGTTCCCAACCATGCTAGTTTATGAATGTAGGTATGTGTGTGTGTGTGTATGTGTGTGTGTGTGTGTGTGTGTGTGTGTGTGTGTGTGTGTGTGTGTGTGTGTGTGTGTGTGTGTGTGTGTGTGTATATGACACACCAATGAAATGAAATCATAAAGTGCTTCATATTCTTTGAATGGTGATTTAGGATATCTTTACTAGGGATATGGATGCCTAGTTGGTAATAGAGAAAGGCCCAAAGTAGAGCCAAATATATCTTTGTTGGGGCTATGGACACCTGATTGGTAGTAGAGCAATGCTTGAGCCATCTCTAATTAAGTAAAGCATCATTATTTAAATCTAAAATATGCTTAAGTCATTTTATGCCTGGGTGTCTTGAAAATTGAAAGCTAACATTTTTGAACCTATTAACAATAGTCAAACAACTTCAAGGCACACACATAGTATGGTTGTCCACAATATTTAAAATCTATTTACAACTTATGAGCTTTCATTTATTATAAAAAGTAGCTTTGATATTAACTAAAAGTCTTAGTGAGATGATTAATTTTTAATTAATTTTTTAATAGAAGATCTATATTTTAACATTTTGTAATGTTTCCCCATAAAGGTCACCATTTGTTGCTACTCAACTACCCCCTATTCCTAGAATGGAGACCCTCCTATTTCATTTTTTCAAAAATGCCTAAAATCCAAGCTTGTTGAGTCATTTATCTGCATAGAAAGTTACTTTAATACTTCTTAGAAATTTATTGGTTAAATATTCATTCTGTAATATAGAATACCATGTGGAATTATCTAAATTATTGTAAATTTTTTCAATTTTTATCCAAGTTTCAATGAATAATTAATCACTAATTGATTTAAAATGTGCAGACAGGCCTTTGTCAAAAGTATTTCACACAGTGTTTGAATGGGCATGAACACAATAGACTTTAACACATCCTAATAAACCAACCTTGCATTCTATCTAAAACATTTACTTATGTAGTTGTGCTTGAATATGGATTCATTTTACTTATGACAAGTGTTTGACATTTCCCAAAGTCTAATTTAATCTAATACTCATGAGAGCTAACTAAATGACCACATGGATACATCTAAACCATCTGATCAAGTATTGATTGTATCTAACTATTTGATCCCCTTTTGAGAGTAACAAGGGCTAAAATAAATAGAATTTCATGAGAATGATGTGTGTTCCCTTTTACCCGCATGATGATGACACTTGTCATGTCCACACTACTTCTATCTAAATAACCACTTGATCATCTCTAAGAGCCCACCTAACTAATGTGTGTCACCACTAGACCCATGAGATGATGCCACATGTCATTTCTATGAGGCCACATTTGATACTAGCTAGATCATCTCTAAGAATAACATGTGCTCAACCTGAGTCACATGTTCAAAATAAGTTGTTGATAGATACCCCCTTTTGAAGGTGACACCTATCAAAACAAGGTTTTTATTACCTATGAGAAAGCCACCGAGAAAATAAGAAGCCCTTATTACCTATGAAAGTAACATCTGGCACTCCCATAGCCACTCAAAATTAAAGGACCCTACCAAAGATCTCACCAAGAATAGAGGAATGGCATGTGCTAGGGTACAAGTGACTCACCACATTAAGTTGCATCTAGAGATCCTAAGACCAAGCATAAAATGTCACATGTCTAGATCTGAGCCAACTAAGTAGCCAAGTCACCTTTAGGTCATGTAAATGCCTAGATGGATCTTAGTTGGCATATCACATGTCGTAAGGTGGTAGAATTTATATTTAAAGCTAAAATTAATATTGAATAAAAAGCAAATCAACATTAAATTTGAATTATAAGTTAATTAAATGCCAAAATAAATAGTTTGGAGTGTTTCAAATGCAAAGATGACAAGCTCACCATTAATGTGATATGAACCAGGATCACCCATCAAACCTTGAATTAATTAAAGCAATCTGAAAAAAGCACCCCAACCTAATTATTTCTACCTACACTTTCATTTTAAAGCCCTGACCATTTGCTCTCATTGTTATCTACATTCTTAAAGTCTAATCAAGATTGATCTCTTTGTGAATTACACCCAAGCCACCATTTTTAGAACTCCAAAGGTGTTAAAAATGTAGAAGGCATCAACTTATACCTAGAACATCATAGAAATGGCAAATACAAGACATTCTACTTCTAGTAAAGGAATTTCATTTAGAAATGATGATTTCTTTTTCGATATGGAAATTCAATAGTTTTTAAAGACATAGAGTTCTTTATTGAGGCCATAAGCATAGGAAATAGACATTATATCAATGTATATTACAATGTTGAGGAAGTTAAGAAACTTGATGATTCTAAAACCATGCCCCACATAATTTAGCTCACCTCTAACATCCTAGTAATCCAAGTTATCAGTCTCCACAAAGTAACAATAAAACTATAAGTCATGCCATGTATTTACTTGGTATATGACATCTTTGAGATGTCAAAATGTGAATATGGGATGCTTAAGTCCCTAAATTGGGGGCTCCCAATTTCCTTCATTATTAGGCCTAATTTTGAAAATTACTATCACCTACCTTTACCATAGATGGAATATAACTATAGCACCATCTAAAGTTGGTATTAGGTGCACACTTTAGACAAGGTCCCAGCCTCATAGATAATTGACCCAAAGGGGATTGGTTACATAAATGACTAAAGGATTTTCCTATCCATTAATTTAAAAAAGGAGTAAGGATTGCCCTAACCTTACTAAATAGGGTATCTGTAAATGCACATATTAGATATGTAAACATAAGAACTATCTCATTATTGCAAATAATTCTAGATGATCAACAAATTTACCCACTTGGGCACATTATTAGTGAGAATTTGGTTATTGCCATGAATGACACATGAAAGAATGGGGTGCCATTTTATATGATGAGATATTTATTAGATGTTATATATACATCTATATAACTAGGGATAAACACATGGAATCCTAATAGGTAGGAAGTTGTGCCCCAATAATTCTTCACATTGCACATCCACTAATTTAGGCTTAATATCAAAATAATAATAGAGTATTTTTATCCCCTGATCTACAAATCAATCATAAAATATGAAATGCAAAAGGTGCCATTAATATTTAGGTAGGTACTAAGAGATATAGGTAGCTTCTATCTATACCCCAATTATTATATTCATCTAAGTAGAAGGGGTAATGGTATCTCTCCTTAAGCTACCAAGGTATGTGCTAATGAAGTTGGCAAAAGAAGAGATAGCATACCAAATGCTCCATGAAGTTGATGGCCTCTTCAAGAGCAAGAAAAAGACACTCCCCCATAAGTCACCTTATCATTTAGGGAGGGCTAGGTTAAAATAATGACAATATGTAATAGTGGCAATGAGGGATAGATATTCGTACCTATTACCCAAGGATGACCTCAAAATGTGGGATATAAAATAATTCATCACTAAGCACCTTTCTAAATTCAAACAAGATATGGCTATAGAGTATAAACATTAGGATAAGGTACATGATTGTATATACTTTGATGTAATGAATGATGAGGTGGTCCTAAGAAATGCTGTAAGAAATAATATACCACTCAAGATGAGGCTCGATCAAGAAAGGAGAAAATGAGATATAACAAGGCCTCAACTCCTACCCACTCATGGGATCATGTTTAATGAAGATTATGAAGAGAATGAAGAAGAAGAGTATAATGTTCTTCTTATAAAAAATAGGCTCTAAAAATCCCCACTTTAGGCTACTCCAAGTGGGAAAGACATGCCTTTGAGTTATGAGTAAGGAGAGTTAGGTAGCCAGCATAGCCTCTCACAAAAACCTATAATAGTTGTTGTACCTAATAAAGTAGCCACTATAGGAAACATGAGCCATCCATGTCCCACTATCACTGATCCTGAAGAATAAAAGCATAGAGTTGAGATCATATTGGAGGAAATCTAGGCACTATTCAAGAGAACCATTGAGAAAGTATATATAAGAAAGAAGTCTCCCAAAGTCATAATGAGAGGAGAAATTTCCCCTACATCATCTTCCCAATACCCTTTATAATTAATCCATCATTATATTTTTTTAATGAATTTCTACATTTTTAACTACTCCTAATTTTGTAGCTAATCATACCACCTTATTTACCTCTCCCACCACAACTTCCTTTGAAGGCACCATTTCCCAATTCATCTCACATACCATTGCCAATTTTCCACCTCCACCAATTTCTTAAAGCACTAGTGTTATCCAAGCTATGGGTTTTACCCCTCTCAAACTACCACTACTAGTGTATCACTCACCCTTGGATCCATTTCATCCTAAGACACTAAAACCCATTCTCAAATCATTCATCTGGTAGAAGCCACATTGCCTCACCATAACAACTCAAATGATTTTCCCCAAAACACTACCCTCATTTGTGCTCAACATGGGCCTTACTAATTCTTTGTTGATCCATTAGTGAAATTAGACCCAACTAATTTGTATATCCCAACTATGATCTTACCTTCTTCATCTTCCCAAGTACTCCCACTACAACCACCTCTCATTTATCCAACCACCCAAAACTAGGTAACAAGCATGAAATAGATAATAAGGTAGGGGAGGCCTTAGGTGAGCCAATCTCTAACACAAAATGGGACGAGGTTTGAACCCACCACTAGAACCATGAAGAGGGTAAATTAGAGATAAGTATAACAACCATAGTCCAACTCAGATGTCATATACGAAAGTGAAGAAACACTCTTCACTTTAACTAAGAAGAGAAAAGTAGGACCTGGAGAAGTGAAATTGTATGTTGAGGACCTGATGTCCATAGTACAAGCATAGATATAATCTACCATTGATATAATGAAAAGAATGCAACAAGATTGGTAAAGGCTTAAAGAGAAAACACTACCTGCATTGATAGATATCACTTTGATTTTAATAATCAAGGTTGTAATAAATGTTTTAAACCTCTACAAGGTTATGAAGAAGAGATAGGGAGAGGAAATCCAACAATCCAAGGTGGTCACAAAGTTTGACCAATGTCTTATCCATTATGACACCAAGTTGGCAAACTTGGTGAGAGTGGCAAGGAGTAACAAATTCCCTAATCTCAAAGTCTTAGCTCTTGAATACATTGTACCTAAGTAGACCATCCTCATGAATAGGAGGAGAATTTTGAAGACATGGTTTGATCAACTCAAGGATGCAAATACATCCTTTGAGAAAATTGAGTTTAAAATATCCCACTTACTAAAGGATTCCATGATTACCAAAGTGACAATGCCTAATAGATCCTTCATGGAAGAGAAAGAGTTTAGCATGAAAATAAAGGACTTCATTACATGGTTCTAATAGGATGTATCAAGTGCAAGGATGATACAAAAATAATATATATTGTCATTTTTTCTACTCAGAGACTAAAAAAGGTAGAGGCAATATAAGAGGCACTCAGGCCTATACTAATGAAGTATAGTAGGCTGATCCAAGACATACCTAATTTATTTAGACCCATGATCCTAGATTTTGCCCAAATAGACAAATATTATCAAGCATGTGCGCACTTATAGACCCAAGAGGAGAATGAGATGAAGTAAAAACAACAACAATAATAACAAGTTAGCCAAAAACAACCTCCATCCCCTTAGGAATATTTTGTAGTCCTTTGATGATTTCAAATGTACAATATTCCATTGTAATGTGGTGGTTTTAAACAATTGGCTATATTTGGGCACTACTTATGGGCCACTCAAAGTCATCTTGGGAATTTGAGCATATAAATAGGGGTCTTCCCTCATTTTTTAAATCAAAATTGTTATTTGTAAGAATCAATACAAGAGAGCCAAAGAATTCACAAGATTGTTTATAGTACTTTATTGTTTGTTTTTGTGTTATTGTTCCTCAAGCTTTTAATGTTTGATTATTTGTTTTTTTTTTAAATTAATCTAGAAATTACATTTTATATATGCATCTATTATTTTGAGATTAATGCTAAGTTGACAAGTTTGATAGTGTATTTGTAATGTTTTCTCTCATTTGCCACTATATGTGTTGTGTATTTACTATGAGTGAGTTATTTTTATGAAAAGTATGTTTTTAGATACATGGATTCTCTTAATTTAAAGATTTAAATACATTTATTTATCCTTGAGCATCACAATAGGGATGGTAGATGTTATTTTCACATATTTGGCTCATGAGTTAGTAGACTTGGCATCTTCATTCATCTTTAGCACAATCTCTTTTTTGTCCTTCACAACTCTTTCTAAGATCCATCCATGAATCACCTTAGCTTATATCATACTATATATATCCACTATTCATTTACATTTTGGGCACTAATTGGAATGCATTAATATAATTCACAAATATTATCTAGAAATTATGTCATTACATAACATTTGTTGTCCCTATAGTAGGGTCTGCTTATAGACGTTGAAGTGGTGATCACATCTCAGCTATTTATGTTATTCCAAGCAATAGTTGTATAAAAAACTCAATCCCCAAGTCATTTCAGGACATTAAATTTAGTTTCTTAATTTCTCTTTTGTTACCTAGTGACACAAGAAGCACCAAGAGTGCATCAACAAGATTTATTTATTTATTTTATTGTAAAGTTTTTTGGAGTTTCTATTTGCACTATCTATTCTTTACATTAAAATAAAATATATTATAGTCTTTGAAAAATATGAATATTATTTTTTTTTCTTTTTTCTTTTTTATATCTACAATCATAGTTTTAAATTATCAATATTAAATACCTTATTTTAATGGAATTATCTTTAATATTTATGTATATTTTATTTTACTAAATAACTAGATCTTTCTTGGAAATAGGCCTCACTTGCTACTAGTGTTTTTCTTTATGTCCTCTTGTTATCAATGTTCCTCCATCTCTCTCCACACAAAATTTGATTTCATAGGGGATAAAAAATTATTTTCTCTCAAAGTTAAAAGTAAAAGTGATTTCTATTTTTGGTTTTAGAACCCTTTAAAAATATGACTTTTACCAATTTTTCTTTTCCATTTCATATTTTATTCCCAGCGTCATGTCAAGTATACCCTTAAATGTTTAATATATTATGGATATAATGAGATTCACTTTAAAAGGAAGGTTTTGTTTTAAAATCTCTCTACCAAAGAAGTTTCCATAAAACCATATATATAACTATTTAGACAAAATCTTAGCTTTGGTACCATGTCAGAGTATGTAGGATCAACCAGTTGTCATCCAAATAATTACAAAAATAAAGTAAAGTAAATATGCATATAAAAAACATGAGATTTAATTTGTGAAAACCTCAATGAGATTTAGAAACCCATAAGACATATATCCATTAATTGAGAAACATGTTAAGCCCATTAAAATCCTTTTCACCTCACGTATTCTCTTTAAAGCATTCCTTCACAAAATGTTCAGAGACATTTACCTTTGAATAATTCACAATGTAATAATGTTATTTTATAAAAATGTAATATATCAAGTGAATAACTATAACTAAGTGGTTATACCTTTTCACTTTCACAACTAGTTTAATTTAGTTGTTTACATACATTTTTAAATGTATAATATTATATTTTCATAAGTTTTAAATACATTGTTGTAATCAAATAATAAATATAAAATTTATTATTTATACTATGTAACAATGTGGGCCACTAAATTAACCCCAAAAAAATTAATGTTCCTAAATTAGATATTTAGATACTTTTGAAATTAACTTTTTGAGAGAGTGTCAGATATTGTAGTCAGGGGTCTCAAGTATGAGTCTTGATGTGATTTTATAGGTGAATATTTCAATTTTTTATGATAACCAAACTATTAATTTACACATGAGATATATTATGAAGTATATTATTTTGAAAATATGATCATTGGAGTACTTTGGACAAATTTATACTACAAGACAAGGATGAATTGTGCCCTTGTCTAATAGTGCACTTTTATCCAAAAACTATAAGGCTTCTTAAACCAAGGTGATAATGAAATTCATGTTGAATAGGATGAATAGGGACAAAATAGTTAATTATTGTTGACATGCATGTTAATTATGATACTCTGAATTCTTCTTTAAAGGTTGTGTGTTATCAAAATGGCAAATTGACCAAGAAAGGTGAAGATGTCAAGGATAAACATTGTCAAGAATTTATTGATTAAATTTTAGTTCCTACATTTTACCTTCTTCTAATAATACATAAAATTATTAGAGTAAAGGAAAATTTATACCTAAGTGTGTATACACACTTTATTTTCATCTTGGATATATGCATGCCCCCTTGTTGAGGCAAGTGGATATGTGTTGAGTATGTGGTGAATTGAGAGGGACCAAGTCTCAATTTGACAAATCAATGATGATACTTGAGTTGTAAATATTATATGTTCAAACCCTCATATATTACACTATAATTTTTTTGAAGAGGTGGGAACCAATAAATTTGTTGTTGAAGTGTAGAGAAGATGTGGAGCATCACTAAGCTCAGAAATGGCTCACTTATTGAACTGAAAAGAAGAGGTGTTAACTAGTACATGTTTTGATCAATTTTAACGAATATGTGGACATCACGACAGTAAAATGTGGTCTAATTTGATAATACAAATCACACTACTATAGATGGATCTATATTCTAACTATAAATTCTTGAAATTTTGATTACTTGAAAAAGATAAATTTAAATTTTGTGAAGTAGTAATTTGGAAATGAGCATATCATACCCCATACATTGTATAAAATGTTAATTTTATCTTGGAATTTTTTTTGAAATATTGTAGTTTTCTTTACACAAGTGTATATTTGATCAAGTTGTAAGATTGGAGTGCATAAATAATCCAAATGGTCCAAAAATATGAAAATTATGATTTTACATATTATAAACTATCAAATCTGAAATGTCTTACTAGTAAAAATTTGTATAAAAAATCCATTATGATGCCCCCCTTTTGAGATGATGGAAATTGCTTGTAAATCACTTGTCTCAAAATAAAAATTGAGAATATTTGTGAAAGATGTAATAAATTAATAGCATCTGAATATTTTAATTTTATTGGGATCTAAAATAAGTAACATTGAATCATATGAAAAATTTGGATATTGCAATTCATCATTATAATTTAATATAACATTGATGTAGTGTATGAAGCATGTAAATAACTTGTAATTTGTTCTATATGTATTATAAGAATAGTATTAAATAGATTAATGATTTGAAGAACATAAATATTATGTGTATGATATGTATCATGGCAACATAGATGTATTTAGTTATATACTTAGTAGTACATGATAGGCATCATGGAACCATAGTACTTGTAACAAACAATAGGCAAATTCACAAATGCCATGCAAAAAGGTGTAAATGACACATGAAAGGGAAATTTGAATAAATATAACATTGAATACAAGGGACATTTAAATGTCACACAAACAAAAGAGGCAAAGGGTCCAACACATAAGGCATGATGATGTTATATAAGCAAGATGGTGTATGTTGAACATACACAAGGCCAAGGGACACACACATGAAGAAAAAAATTGAAGCATGTGATGTAAGGAAATAATTATATAAAATAAACATAGAGAAAAAACAAAAATTAACAAATTTTTAAAATATGTGTCTATATTCATGTTTAGCAAACAACCTATTCATTATGATACATGTAAAGTATGAGTAAAAATTAATAAATTTGTTTTCTTTGGTATCTCAATCATGTAAAATAGAGGTTTTATATAGATAAAACCTATAAATAATCTCATTTAGAGTAATGATATGCCCCCAATTGAGCAAGGTTGTTGGATAGAAAGCAATCCCAATATCAAAGTCATGGAAAATTATGCTTTAAGCTTAAAATCTGAGTGATATATGAGTGTGATTTCTTATTTGTGATCAGAATCCATATAATAAGTCCCTTTGACTATGTTATAGTTAGAGATTTTGTTGTAAAATATATAGGGACAATAATACATTAGAGGATAGGGATGTAGTGCATTATTTCCCTACTAGTGTGTTATTGTCTTGATTAATTATATGAAAGATTTTTTCATTAGGACTATTTCTTATGTGTATGAATAGCTTATGTTGTGATTAAATGTATCCTTTAACATAGTCAAATATTTTGATTTTTTTATAATTTTTGATCATATATGAATGTTTTTTTTATTTATCTAATTTTAGAAAAGTAAAGCATGCATTAAGTGAAATTCAAAAAATTGTAATAATCAAATCATCAAGATGCTAAAAAGGAAGCAAAGCAAGACAAGGATGAAATAAATTGAAAATTCCCCGAAAATGAAAATATAACCAATGGATGTAATAATAATTATAATATGTGAAGATGAATAATAAATAAAGGTAAGGAGTAATGAATCTATGTATAAGTAGATACTAGGCAAGGAAAATAATCAAGGTCCTCAGTCAACTATGGGTTCAACTATTAATCTCATCAATAGCGTGCTCATATGTGTATCCATCTCTTTGATAATAAGTAGAATATTCTTGTTTTAAATAATATGTGTCATATTTAGAAAATTTTTGAATATGAAAAAGAACTACGTGTTGTAAAATAACCCTTTGAATCTGAGGAAGAACCATGTGTTGTAAGATAACCCTCCAAACTAATACCCATATATCTATCTAAACATGTGTCCTCATGAATGGGATGATATTATGCAACAACCTATACATGTGTATAATCCTTCTGAATAACATGGCATGGCATGTTAGATAAATATCATGTATCATGTGCCACTTTCTACTTAAGAGTAGATATATTAATTTTTATATCCAAATCATCATGCTCATATGTAATCATATTATGCTCAAGATTAGATGGATAAATGGCAATATGTTCAAGTTCATAACTATGTGAAGAAACAATAATATTATCATGCTCATAAGTAGGTGTAAAAACTAATTTTGAAATATGTTTCTTGGATTGTAAATCATTTTCTTGTATAGTTTTATAAACTAATTCATTGCCAATTATCAATAACTATTCTAACAAATTATTTTGGAATAGGATTAGATACTATTGGTTATATAGTATATTAATATTGAATTCATAAAAAATTTAATCACTTTATCATCATTAACATAATTTAGACACTTATGAATTGTATAAGTAACTACTTGGAATTTTTATAATAAAGGTCTCCCCAATAATATATCAATGACATTTTTTCTTGGTAATAATAATAAAATATGAGAGGTCCCACTTATAGAGGTAAGAGGATGTGTCCAAGAGTATCTTGTGTATGAATATTAAATTATTTCAAAACTCTAGGTGTATGTTTTGTATCTTTATCCTTATAACCAAGATAATGTAAAAGTGTGATGGTGCACACATTTTCACTTGATCCATTGTTTATCATGACACTATGGATTGAGTGTACACCAATGTATGCTTTAATGAATAATGAATGCATATCACAATCATCATCAATGGTTTCATAATCATAAAATATAATAGATGTGTGTGATGGTATCTTGTTTTTATTATACCAATGATACTATCAATTGGATGCCCATATGAAGATGGAGGAGGATGAACATTATATACATAATCTACTTCATAATTTTTCTTATTAACTTGTGCTTCATGATTTTTAAAGGTATCTTTATACATTTATAACTTTACATTATCATTTGTTTGTGGCCTAGTCTCTTCATTTTGTGTAATAATTTAAATAAGATTATCATCAAAGAAATATGTAATTTTGTGCTTGAGCTTGATACATATATTAGTGGAATGTCCCACATAACTATGATAATCATAAGATACATTCCCATCAAAACTTATATATTGAGGTGTATATGAATCTATTTAAAATGGTAGAAAAAGTGTAATAACATGACATTCAAGAATATTTTGTAGTATCACCTGAGGAGGTGAAGGTAGCCTTGATAATTACCTCCTTAGTGGAGCTTGGAGATGAATCTTAGGTGGTAGTTATTATATATCATTTATTTCAATTTTAGCCTCATTTTTCATATCATGAGCTTTACTCTTATAATTATCCTTACCTTTAAAATTTATTATTGAAGTATAAATATCATTATAGCTACACTTGACCTTATTCAAACTAATAAATTTGACCTCATTCTCTTTAACTATATGGCATAATTCATCAAAGGATTTCAATTTATCAAACATGATATACTCATGAAGAGGAGTAAGCAAGATTTGATTAAAAATATCTTGAATATCATTATCATCCATTTGATTTGTCATTTTAGCAAGCATTATCTTGTATTTGAGAACATACTCACTAAGTATCTCATTTAGACATTGTTTGGTCTTTGAAATTTGATCTTAAGATAAATTTTCACCAATATTTATAGAAAAAATTGATTTTCTAAATGATTTAAAGTTGTAATTAATTTAAGAGGAACATTTTAGGGCACAATATTTTAGACTATGTTGAAAGATCGTAGTTAACAATCTATCATTATCTTCATAATATAGACAAGCTACATAGAAATCTCACAAATTTTATTCATGATCATATTTTAATTTTTAAAGAGGAATATTAAGAGTGAAAAACTCATTTAGAATAGCTTAGGATGAAATTTGAGGATTCAAGGGTTTATGTAAAAAGGCACCATAATCTAAGGAAGGGATAGCATGAGAGACGGTTTACTTGATAAGAGTTAGCTTAGTTTGTAGGAAAAGAATGGCTTTCTCAAAAGAAGAATTGGTTGTAGTAATGGGTGGTGTATAGGTAATTAAAGGTGCAGAAATAGGCATTTATGTAATGGTGGAAGTAACAACATTGGAAGGACTAGTAGAAGATTATTTCTTATGTTCATCTCAAGAATTACATAGAAATGAATCAATCTTTTATATATATGTGCTCTATCACAATCTCAAATTTGAGCATGGTTGGTTTTGGCATCAACGTTAGAGACAAGGGTTGTGATGTTCCCGTGGAGAAGATGAGTGGTGGGTACCAAGACATATTATGGAGATAGATGCATAACATAGGCCTTTTATTATTCCCAAATCATTAAATATTTAAAAAAATATTAGGGGAAACAAAATAACAAGATGAGGTATGACAAACATCAAGATTAAGAGAAAGAGGGAGGTTCTTTAATTGATTTATATAGAATCTAAAAAAATACATAAAAATAACATGTTGTAAATAAAAGTTAGATGTTGAAATAAATTGCACGATTCTATGGGAAAAAACATGTATATGATACACCCATGATAAATGTTGAAAATGAAACAATAAAAATGAAAATGAAAAATAAATTGAAATATTTTGTGTATAGGAGATAATAAAATTCAACTTGAGGTCAAAATAAAGAGATTTTGTGTCAGTATTTATCCAAGGTGATAAGAAACAAATTGGTGTTGTATTACTCCAAGATATAAAAATTTGAATTTTTATGTCATAGATAATATCCAAGATTGAGGACTATATTCTTTTAGTATAAGAAATTTATAGAATTAAACTAAAATTGTAGGACAAAAATCAATAAGCAATAAGTAGTGTTCAAAATGAAATGCAATTTCATCAAAATGTTTACACTAGAATGAATTAGGATAAACAAATAATTATAAATATAAATTTCAAACTATTGAAATATTATCTATGAAGTAAAATATTATACAAAATAGTAGATACATAGATGTACATAATTTACAAAAGTTGTAAATTGCTAAAATTAGAAACTAGGGTTAGGGTTAGAGAGATGTCCTTGTAAACCAATTTATTTAAAAATATATTATTCACTTAATAATTGTGATTGTCTTTAGTTGTATATAATAACCTAAAAACATAGGGTTAATTGAAATAGAGATCTATTGGATACAAGGATAAGGATGTAAAATATATACAAGGTCATAGTTTATTGTTGTCTACCACTGTAGCTTTTTTATCCAAACAATATGTGTGATAGATCTAAAAACATGGGCTTATTAACCTATATTTGTATAAAATATTATTTTTTATAGATCCTATTTATATATGTGGATTACCTTAAAAATCAAAACCTAGCATGTAAAAGTACACAAAAATATCAAATGCAAGAGGGGGAAAAGTTAGGAAGTGAGATGTGACCAAGATATCCTTATAAAAACCCTTGTTTCCTAAGTGTTGCCTATATAGTTAAAGTGGACCTCAGGTCGGTGTTCTCTATTTACATAAGATCATGTGGATGCAATAAGAAATTTTGATAAGAATGTTTGACAAATAAATGTCCTCAACCTACAATAAAATAATGTTAACTTATTAAATTATTGTAATAATACAATATGATTGTAGTAGGCATATTTAATGGATAGATAGATTCTTTTGAAATTGCCTTTATAAGAGAGTGTTAGATAGATTAGTTGGGTTCTCAAGTGTGAACCTATATGTGATTTTATAGGTTAATATTTTTAATGTTTTTATTAACTAAACTATTTTCTAATCTGGGATAATTGTTACAAAGTGTGTCATTTTTAAAAGATGACTATTAGAGGACTATGGACAAAGTTACACTATAAGATAATAAAGGAGTGCATCCTTGTATAATGGTAACTTTTTTCAGAAGGGATAGAGGATTTTGAAACCTAATAGATAGTGAAATCCATGTTGAATAGGGAAAAAATGGGAAAATATTGGATATATGCACAATTACAAGACTTTTAAGGCTTCCTTAGAGGTTGTGGATTATTGGAATGGTGAATTGATGAAGAAAGGTAAGGAGGTCAAGTATAAGCATTATCAAGCATCTATTGATTAAAATTCAGTGTCCACATTCTTTTTTGTTGTACAGACCATCTGTGTATTATTATATGTCACCTTTTGTGTGCACCTGTTATTAATGTACATTGTTAGCATACTTGTGTTTGTGTTATTATGCATACCTTTTATTTCACAATTATATCTAGTTTTTATACAAGATATTTAGTTAAATTGATTATTCATCATAAATATAGATGAGTAGGTGATATTGCTTTGGGTAGTTGGATCTTCTTTTATAAATTTGTGTTGAGTTCTAAATCCTATAAAGAGCTTTTATTAAAATCCCATATCATTCTTAAGTAGACACAAGAGTCATAACACAGAGGTCTTTCATTATAATTTATGCCTTTAAATTAGTACTATGTCATTCAATTTTATATGTATTTATGATGTATTATGGAATGAGATGTTACCGATTGTTTGGAATTTAAACCCAAAAGTCATTAAAGTTGATAAGGATTCATTTAATAATTCTCATGATTTATTTTAACAAATTTTAATCTTTAACATGTTAATTTTCCTTGTAAATTTGGAAACATTTATTTTTTATTGGTTCACTAAGGTGTGTTGATGTTGTTAGTGGGGTAAAAGAACTAAATGTAAGTAGGAAGGTCTTGTGTCTATATAATCACGCCCATAATTTATAATAAGGAGGTCTTATTTTTGGAATACATAATATTAGATATTTGATGATGATTCTATGATAGATTACTTTTAAATGATGAAATTTAGTAAGTGTAATCTATGTTGGAATGAATCTCATTGTGATATCACAATGTAATTTTGACTTTTTTATTTCCTTTGGTTGAAATCTAATATAGATCTAAAAAAAAATGTTGTATTTAATTGAAAATTGTGTGTTTATTCTAATGGATGTGTGGTCTAAGGAATGTATTAATTGATACCCCTAACCTCAATTACATCAATATTTATGAGGTAACACAATATCGTACTTCTCTTTCTTCTCAATTTCCTTCAATTATAATTATATACACTCCTATTTATACTACACTTGTAGTGGAATAGCTAATGGTCCCTTCTCTTCCTTCATCAATTCCAACTCTTGAGAATGTACCATTAAATACTCCTCATCAAATTCCTCAAGTAGAATTGGTATCTTCTATTTCTCCCAAGAAGTTTTCCCAAATGACTAGGGTTTATTCAAGATAAGCGGCATAAAGGACTACCATTCAATACCTTCTATTACCTTCATTATCTACAATTAACCAAACCCAATCTATTTCTCAAGAAAAAAATTCACCTCTCCAAATAAGTGTGGAAACATTATCTCCTTCATTATGCACCACTTTTTTATTAAATATACAATTACCTCTAATGGAATCTTAAAAATACATAATTCTTACAATGAACCCACTAAGAATTATGCCTAGTTTTAATGTCATTGTCATGACTAGGATTCTAAGTAGCATTACTAATTATATTTATAAGCCCAAAGACCCCACATTAAAATTTAATGTGACAATGTTTTTACTAAATAGGTAAAAATATATATACTCATTAGTATATAACTCCAAATATAGCAATAATTTCCCCTCCTCTATTACTTAATCCTACTCCTCTAACTATAAAATCAACTCTACCACTTCCATATACCACTCCCATCATAACACAGACCCAAGTTTTCACCACATCCATAAATTTTGTCATGGTTGACCCTAAAACTACCATTCCCAGACCTACTTTAGTTCACCCATCACCAACTGCATTAGCCACACTACCCTCATCCACTGCCACTTCCATGACCCAAGAAAAATATAACTAGATAGTTAGAATTTAATTGGCCAAGGTGAAAATAAAATAAATTATCATAGGTGAGGAACCCATTGTAAACTTATAATTTGATAAAGATACTAAGAAAATCAAGTGATCTACTTGAAGGAAAATTACCAAAGGGGGAGTGATGCAAGAACATCATGACTACTATGTAAAAATATTGTAAATTTCTCTAAAAGTGGTTAAATAAGGTCCTTATGAGTCTTAATAGTTTTTTCAAATCGTCAATAATCTTCATTTTCCCATTATAGGTCTCAAGGAAGCCATAATTCATTTTCCTGCCAAAAAGGGAATTTGAAATCTTCCTAAAGGCTTGTAAGGCTTATGACAAATTCTAAAGGGAATAAACCTTATAATAATGGTTTTAAATTTCTATTACCATGTTTTAAATATATTTTCACCTCCATGAAAGTGTAAACCTATCCTAAATACCTATCTAAAATTCAATCCTATGCTGGAAGAAGACAAGAAAAGCATGTTGTTAGGAAATCTTGGATTCTTGTTTACAAAGAGGAACTAATAAGCTTAAAATAATATATCTTATGTGGATATAAGATTTTAAAACATCATAAAAAATAAAATTATAATTATTACTTGGTCTTGTACAATTTTAATTTTATGAAAATCATGTTTTATAATCTTCTCTTTATGTATTTTGTTGTTAAAGATTCATAAATGCTGCAATTTTGGATAGAGGTCTCTAACAGTCATGAAAAAGAGTCATATTAAACATGCATTCCTATTTATGGGGAATAATGAATCATTTCAATAATAATAATAGTATTTTTTTTTCAATCACAAAGAGCCATAACCAATTGATATAGTCAGGAAGTAGGACTTTTAGTTCTCGAGTTTAAAAACACAAAAAAATTTGAGTTGTGACAGTTAGTTAAAAGCTAATTTATTTCATTTATGAGATTGTTAAAGAATAAAATTTGATTGATATATTAATTATATGATATTATAGACTTTTTAAATCTTAAATATTCAAATTTGATCATCATAAGTTGAGTTATGCAATTATTTATGCTCTTAGCTTGTGTATAGGTAGCCTAGAGTTTTCAGTAGTAAAAGTGCCATTTATTTTGAATGGTCCATAAAAAACTCATAAAATTTTATTTGTATATTACTTATGATTTTTTTAAAATAATCAAAAAATTTCAATTATTTTTCATCCCTACATAAAAATATATAATGGACTGAGTTTTACAAGTCTTTAAATTATCAAGAAAATCAAAATTTAAGTGACAAAAACTTACATAAGTCCAAAACTAATAATTAAAATTCCTTGAAACTTAATATAAAGTTATTTAAGAGTGTCATATATAAAATGAAATTGTATTTATATCAAAAAATCCCTTAAATAATAAATACATAGTTTTGAGTACAAATAGGCTTAGTTATTAAGCCTCAGATAGGGGTTTAAGGTCTATATACCAAAATTATTTTAATCCAATTAATTAAAGTATTATATCCAATTTATACTTTATATTTTAATTTTAAAAGTGTGTGAGTTAATGAATAACTCAATAAAGTGTGAGTTTTTATAAAATCACCCTTAAAACAGACCAAGTGAGATATGAAAATAGAATTTTGAGTTCTATGATATACACTGTTGGTAAGATGATTGAGGTTTGTGATAAAATAGAAGAAAATAAATATTCTGAGTGAAGATTAACTAAATCTAAAATTCAATCATAAATAATATGGTATACTAATTTATGTGTGATAATTTATAAGGTATCTAATGGTGATATTGTTGTTTTAAGAAGAATCATAGATCAAGTTAATGATTCCACAAAGAAGATCCTCAAGATTTGTATATAAGACCTTTTATCATGTATAAAACCTTTGTATAAATGAAGAATAATCCCATTATTATTAAAAATATTATATATACATTGACAAATATATTGAGGATAGATTTAATAGTTAGAGACCTAAAAGATATCTATTTAAGTTAGAATTGACAAAATATAGAGTGTTCAAGAGTGGGTAAATGACCATTTGTATCAGTTTGGGAAAATGGATTAGGCCACTTACATCATTTGGTATTAGAGATTAGGAAAATATCTTATAACGAGTGAAAGGTAATAGTAAATAAGCTTGATAATCTTAAAGGAGATTAAGAAAAGAGAGAGAGGTTCAGGCAGTCATAAGCCCAGTGAGACTTGAAAAGAAAAGAGAAGAGATTAGTGAAGCTCAAGTGAGAGAAAAGACATCCAAGGTGAAAAAAAATTGGATGCAGAGTCAAAATACTAATTTGGGAAAGACTTGAGTGAGACTAAAATAAAATTAAGTGTCAGAATACCAAAGAGGAGATTTAGGTGAGGCATAAGAGGAAGGTGAGATATAAAAGATGAAGGGACTGCCAAGAAGAAAGAAGCAATTAAGGAAATAGAAAGAGAGTGATAAAATAAAATAGGAATAATACTTTTAAGAAGAGATAAATGAGTTATAAATAGGTGATTGAATATATGAGGCTCATGGTAGATCACATACAAGAAGAAAACCTAGGATATGGTATTAAAATAAGGAAAAAGGTGAAGTGTCCTACAAGATTACTTACAGAAAAAAGAAAAAGTATTTTCATGAAGGACAAGGAAAAGACAAAGAAGTTGTTGTGTAAGAAAATTAAGAAAGAGATAAATAATATATAAATTAATATGTATATGGGTAAGCATGAAAAATTTCATCATCACCTTGAGAAGGATGAAGAATAAATCAGCATTTGTTATCCTAAATAAGAAGTAGAAGCATTGGAGAAAGAACCAAACCAAGGGGATATGTGGCCTCAAATTTTTAATTATGATGTTGCTTTTAAGTGTATATATGTAGTTATGAAAGAGATTAAAGAAGAGACCTAATTGGAGGTCTTAAATAATGTAAAGAAAAAAAGAGAACCAGTTGATAGAGAACCACAATAAGCCAGATGAAGATGTGAGATATAAAGATAAAAAGGAGAAGGTAATCCTCAATGAAGAGGAAGAAAGAGATGGCCAACAACAAAGTCAAAGATATTTTCATGATGATAAGAAGGTAGAATTCAAATTGCATGAATCAATCAATGAGGAAGAAGGAGATTAACAAGTTTATGAACCAAGAAGAATATGCAAGAAGATACCAAAGAAATTTTGGACAACCAAATAATCAAACAAAGAGAAGAATGAATTCAGAGTTGTAATAATTATAAAATAATATAAATTAAATAATTATAATAACATATAAGGTGAAAGGCAAGATAAACATTTCCTTTTTTGGATAGTGATATTGTAGCTAGTATAGTTTAAATTAAGCATGAGATTCTTGAAGGAACTATTGAAACTCTAACAAGTGAATTTATTTGAATTAAGGATGTTGTTTTTAAAGTGTTAAGGATGAAATATAATAGTAGTGGTAGGTAAATATGAAAAATAAAGAATTTAAATATAATATTTCAAAATACAACAAGAAGAGGAGAAAAGTATTCCAAATCCTTATGAAGAAGACATTTTGAGGGAGTAAACGAAGGAAAGAGAATATTTTGAAAGGACACAAAGTATGACACCTAATAGATTGTATGTATATGTAATTTTATAACAATTGGAGGCTGAGATAATGACCTTATACCATGCTTTAAACAAGTAATAATTTGAAGGTGAAATAAAGACACTTGAGTCAATAAATAAGGAAGGAAAGATATATAATATAATTAAGTCAGATTGTAAGGGTGAACAATAAGTGTGGCTATCATAAGAATTTAAAGATACCTAAAGTTCTTAATGTTTTATACCTAATGTTTTATTAAGTCATGTATGTGTAGGTGTGTTGATTAAAGAGATAGAAACTATAGAGAAATAAGCCCTTTAAAGTAGATCAAATGAAGAATATGCAAGAGACAAGTGAAAGAATCCTCATATTGGAGGATAAGACTAAAAAGGATAATATGAAGAAGAATAATTCATCAAATATGATAAAAATAATTATAAAATCACAATATAATTAGAATACTAGGAAGTAGGAATTATAAGCTCCATTTGAGTAGGAGCTCAAATATTTTCCCATACGGGGAGTATGATGCAGGAACATCATAAATACTTTATAAAAATATTTTAAATATTTAAAATTGGTTTAATAAGGTCCTTAGGAGTCTTGAGAGTCTTTTTAAGTCAAAAATAAGATTCATTTTCCCATTCTAAGTCTCTAACAAGCCATAATTCATTTTCCTACCAAAAAGGGAATCTAAACATTTGAACTCTTTGTAAAGGATTTTAAGTCTTGTGACTAGTTATAAAGGGAATGAACCTTATATTAATGGTCCTAAAGTTATATTACCATATTTTAAGTATATTTTCACCTCAATGTAAGTGTAAAACCATCCCAAAGACCTATCTAAAAGTCAATCCTACATTTAAAGAAGACAAGAAAAGCATGTTGTTTGGAAATCTTGGATTCTTGTCTACAAAGTAGAACTAACAAGATTAAAATAATATATCCTACATGGATATAAGATTTTAAAACATCAAGGAAGAAAAAATAAATACAAATATATTCTTCAAGAGTTGATAAGAGAGGGAGAGAAAGTAGAGACAAAAAAGGTGAATGGTAGTTGTAAAGATGGTTTGTAGGGTTTGTAGACTTATATGTAACTATTTCAACAAGAATAAATGAGGAGATAGGATTTATAAGGTTTTATTGGTATTTTATAATTTTAATTTGATTAAATTCATGTTTTATAATCTTTTCTATATGTATTTTGATGTTAAAGATTCATGAATGCTACAATTATGGATAGAGGTATTTAATAATCATGAAAAGGAATCATATCTTACATATTGTCTAGAGTATGAGTGCTAATGAATAATTTTCATAATAATAAGATGATATTTTTATTTTTTAATCACAAAGAGTCATAACTAGTTGATATAATCAGAAAATAAGACTTATTAGTTCTCGGGTTTAAAAACACAGAACATCTTAGTTATGACAATTAGGTAAAAGCTAATTTATTTAAGTTATGATAATTTAAAGCATCCTAGTTGATTTAAAGAGTAGGGATATGGAATTATATACTTTTTAAATCTTAATATTCAAATTAAATAATCATAAGTTGATTTATGTAGTTATTTATGTTTTCAGTCTTTATATAGGTAGCCTAGAGTTTTAGCTACTTAAAGTGCCATATAGTTTGAACGATCTATTAAAAACTCCTCTAAAATTTTATATTTAGAATCCTTATGATTTTTTAAAATTAATCACCAATTTAAATTATTTTGGATGCCTACATAAAAATATATAATGGAATGAGTTTTATAAGTCTTTAAATTATCAAGAAAATTAGAATTTAATGGACATGAACTTCCATAAGTCCAAAAATAGCAACTCAAACTCATTAAAACTTTGTAGTAATGATTTAAAATTGTCCTATAGAAAATAAAATTGTAGTTATATCAAAAACATTCCCTATAATAATATATATATATATAGTTATGAGTACAAATAAACCGAGTTGTTAAGCCTAAGATAGTCATTTAAGGTCTAAATACCAAAATTGTTTGAATCTAAGTAATGAAAGTCTTATATACTATTGATAATTTATATTTTCATTTGAAAATTGTGTGATTGATTAAGTAAATAAAGTGTGAGTTTTTATCAGATCACCTTTGAAATAGACCAAGTGAGATATGAAGACATAAATCAAAGTTCTATGTTATAGATTGTTGGTAAGATGATTGAGGGTTTGTGTTATGAAATAGCAGAACTTAAATATCCTGAGTGAAGATTCATTAAATATACAATAAAATAATCAATAATATAGAAAACTAATTGATGTGTGATAATTTATGAGTTATCTAATGATGAGGTTGTTGTCTGAAGAAGAATAGATGAATACTATCAAGTATACACTATATCCTTATAATCTCAACAAGATGTCAAGAATAAACCTATCAAGATTAGACAAATACTATTAAACATACACTATATCCTTATAATCTCAACAATATAACTTATCTAAAGATCCAACAAAGACGTACTCAACTAGAGCAAAGGATAATTTTTCAAGTTTTCTTCTTCTTAGAGTATTTCAATATTTGTTGCATGATTATGTAGATTTATTTATATTTATAAAATTTATTTTAAAATATTTGCATGTATTCTAAATTGTGATAAGGTGGTGCCCATTCAATTATTTAAAAACTTTATATTTACCTTTCAAAGGGGAAACATTTTACAATATAAGCTCAGAATTATGAGGAAAAATAATATGACTTTTTAATGTGTTTTATTCTCTCAATTTCTAAACATGCATGGGATGTTAAATTAAACTTATTATTAGATGAATTTTTTATGTGTAAAATTTTAAATTAAATGAATGAAGTGTTATGTATTTAAAATGTTTTCATAAATAAGACTTATTTTTTATAATTGTTGACTTATGAATGAATGTGCTTATGTAATTTTTCATGATTCAAAATCTAATATGTTGTTTCAATGATATTTAATTTGGAAATATAATTTCCTTAGACTTTTAACTATGTCTATTTATGTTTGAGTTATAACTAGATATACACAAGCATTAGTTTAAATCATGTAATGGATTTCAAAGATTAATCAGTTTACAGAGAAGTCTTTTGTTTTGTTTAGAATACATTATTTTTTCCTTCCCTTTCCTTCCTTTTTTAAGTTTATTTTGATTAGGAATATCCAAAAACATCATTGTCTCATTACTGGGTAGAGTTAGTGGATATTTAAGCAAAATCATTGGGAGTAATAACCAATTTGATCAATTGCTACTCCACCACATGGTTACTTATAAAATTTAATAAATGTAACTCATCCCCTTGATCATTATAGTTATACTAAATTGAGATGGAGTTTTTCCATGAAAACTTTTAAGTGGGTATTGCATAGACTTAGTTTTGGCTTGTTTCATGCCTAAATTAGAATTCAGTTCAATTTCTAGTAAAAAACACATTTTAAGCCTATAAATCACCTAATTTACCCAATTTTGTCTCTGCAAGGGATTTAATTTCCTATAAAAATGAAGAGGCTAGTTTATTTAGCATATTACCTTGTATGCAATAATAACCCAGTTCAATGTTAACCCTAGTCAAATTATGACATAGTAATTTGGCACTTTTGGCTTGTCAAGCTATTAATTCATAACATTTAAAATAATTTCCAAAATATAAAAAACACTAAGCAAGGTTAATTAAATTTTAAGTCTTAATAAATTTGCCTAAACAAAAATTCTAAACCAAATTAGTGAATTTCATTTACCAAAATAAGAATTTTTAGCCAAATATGAAGTCAAAGGTCAAAGGAGCTAATAAAGTGATTTATTATCTATTAAATATTCCAAAATTATGAGTTACAACCTCAAAAATATCTAAAGTGAGTTGTCATGCCTTAGAAATATCTGAAACTAAGGTGTTAATATTTCATGAGGGATTTGACCCAACCTAGGGTTATCCTAACTCAACCTAGGTTATTTTAGACTCAACCAAAGTTAGAATTTAACCTAACCTCCCTAGGGTTATAGTTAGTTCTTTGAGATATAAATACAAGTGCTCATACCATATGTCAAGAATCTTTTGTGTAATCTTATTTTTTTACAATACCTTCTTGAAGCCTTTAAGAGTAGTGTTATAATGCCCAATTTATTCCAAGCTTCACACTAAGACATAAGTGATTATTAGAGAGATGATACCACCATGGAAGAGCATTTATAGAAGACTCAAATAATTATAGGCCAAACACAAACATCCTTATACCAACAAGTAAACATCAAATTTGAAAAAAAAGGTAAAACATTTGTATTGTTTTTATCTCTATTTTATGATATTGCTTATTTTGTTATGCTCTCCCTAGATATTAGGCAAGAGTGTTTAGTCTTGTGTATTATTATGCCTAATTTTTGTAATTTAGACTAATAAGTGAATTATCTACAATTTTTTTACTCTTAGAACACCTAAGGTATGTAATGGCATGTCTAGTGGGATCACACATCCTATATGGCCAAGGAGAATGATATGTTAACCTTAGTTTTACTAACAAATGTATTAATTTATTCAAGTTTAGAATTTTAACCTTAAAATATATGTCATTTTATTTTTTGATTTATCAGTGTCTCCACCATGTATAATGATGGCTTCATCAATCCTGTGCTTGTTTACAATCTTTATTTATGTATAAATAGCATCTTCATAATGGTAGTTTTAACTTGCTAAATGGTAGATTTTCTCTAAAATATTGATAGCTTTGACCCTATTAATGATGGATTAACTAGGTAAACTTACTCTTTGCTTACTTGTTTTCAATTTTATTTTGATGGCTTCACCTAAACTGACCGTCAATTTTTCCCTATTAAATGCTGGATTCACCAAAGTTTCTCTCTATGTTTATGTGTAGAAGAAATTAGTGGCTTTGCCCTACTAAATGATAGCTTCAATATATGTTTTTCCAAAACCTAAGAGTTCAAAATGGATTATTTTTTACTCACTTACTTTTTGGCTTCTAGGAAAGCAAACCACTAGCCTTTTTTAGGACCTAAGGTAGGGATAGGGGCTTAAGCATTGTTAAAATATCACATACAGTTTTGTTTGGTGATTAAAATCTATGTAATCACACTTGTATTTTAGTTTTTTCAAAGTTTTTACAAGTTAAAACAAGTCAAAAGGAGCCAAAATTTTAATCACACTTTGATTTGATGCTATTAAAAAGAATATACATTTTAGTTAGAGCTCTTAAGAGCTTTTTCACTTTATGTTTGTTTTTTATATTAGCTAAATTTCAAAGTTCATAGTTAGATTTTTTTTTTGTGGAACAATAGAAACTATTGCATGTATGCTCTCCCCCTATCCCCTCTAGGGAACTTGGATGACCAAAATAACTTAGTTTAGTCCTTTGTTTATTTTTTGTTGTCAAAAATAATGTACCATACACTCTCCCTAAGCTCTAAGTGACTTGGGTGACCCAAAAAATAACTCTAAAGTCTTTCCATTTTATTTTCTTGCATTTAGATTGTGGGTGAGAGCCTATTTCTCTCTCAAAATTTATATAAGGGTGCATTGACTTGGGTTTTCATCTCTCAACATCATACCAACCCCACTCTATGGTAGGGTATATAAATTGGGCATGTGATACTAGAATTGCTAGAGGGCTGAGTACATAACCTCTCTAATTCTAGAAAAAACTTGGTCAGGTCTTGCTTATAATCAGACTCTACTAATCAGTACATGGCTAGAGTTTCTATGCAAAGGAATAGACCTTTTTATAGTAATTTAGTAGGTATGAACCAAATTGATGTGATTGTGCCCTTGTGTTATCCACACTTGGGACCATTTAGTGCATATGATATTTATATATTTTAGTCAACCCCACTTGCCATAAAATTTATTATCAAATGTCAAGTTCTCCTCACTCTAAGTTTGTGCCATGTATCAATACTTGAGAGATATAATTGGGAGTAAAAACTCTACCTCTACCTATACTTTAATTTTTAGATTAAAACTAATATTCAAAATCATTAGTATATCGATGGAAACTTTAGTAGAATCTATGCACACCAATGTTAGTTTTTGAGATAAGACAAGCCATTTGTGTTACATCTATTTTTCTTTGATTTACATATGTGTTTTTATACTAAAACTATTTGTTTGTATTATTTCATTAAAAAAAGTCCAAAACTACCACATCATTTTCACACCCCTTTAGCCTAAGAGGTATTAATCTACCTATTTTCTATCACATCTTTTGCCTTAGAGTTTTTATTCACAACCATTTGTGTGTCACATGTTTAAATGGAGCATTGTTACACTACTTGTTTCATCTCAAACATCTACCTTGAATTTTTTAGTCCAAAATAATTATCATGCCATTTGTTTGAAGGAGAATTGTTACATTTCATAAAATATTTCAAAGCACTTATCATTTTTGAAACCAAGTTCCAAACTATTGTTTTACCTCTCTTGTTTCAAACATGTGGTTACTCTACCCATTTTTTTCTAGCTCTTTTGCCTTAGAACATTTGAGTCTTCTCACATTAAATCTGAAACCTAACCTTTCAAAGTTCAACTCCTAAACTAATCAAGGTCATGCCAAAGCCTCATCTCATTTGGGCTTAGTTTCTCTACCTTTTGTGTTTGGATTGTGTTGCTTGGGTTGATTTCCTATTTGATATAAAAGACCCATTTTCCAAGAACCTATTGTTTATTGTTTGTATTCTACCTTGTTTGGAGAATCCTTCAAACCAAGTTGTTTCCATGTGCCTTATTTGGAAATTTTTGTGCTAAATTCTAAGTATCCTAGTTCCATTATAATAAAAGTCTCTTGTGAATCAAATTTCAAGTCTTAGTGAGCCAATTCCAAGTGTTATCCAAACCAATTGACTTATTTTAGTTTGTTTTTTAGTTCTTATTTAAGTTATTTATTTATGAATCTATCCTTATTTTTCATGTTAATGATTATAACCACCTTTGGGAAAATTATTTCTATCCTTTGATCATAGTTTACAATATTTTCTACTTTATCTAGATACTTTCATAGCTAATTATTACTGCCTTTGGGAAAATTAATGCTTTAGCCATAGATGATTTTTGAGCCTTTATGTTACTTTATCCACTCATTATAACTACCTTTGGGTAAATCAATATTATTATTTTAGATTGATTTCAAGTTTATTTTGTCTTTTACCATTACATAGTTTAGTTATTTTACCATTTGGTCCTCTTTCATAGAGCCAAAGGTTGTTTTTTTAAGACCTTGGTTGTTTGTTACATTTAGACCCTTTGTTTTTTGTGAGACTTATTTATAGATCCAAACATGCCTTGTTACACACGTAGTGGGACCATGTATAATCTAAACTATGATAACTTTATGACCCTTTTATTCAAGAGACATATGATGACATAGCTTATGAGATGGATCCCTATCCATATTATAACATTTCATACATTGAACAAAGGCATGACCCTTTAGCACAATATTTAGTGATTGTACCTCCTTATCCATGCCAAGAACTAGAGTAAATAGCATAATACCTTGCTCAAATGATGCCTAGCATTGAATAAGGCTAAAAATAGTATCTCTACTATGTTATGATACCAACACAAATAAGCTATGATCTATACTTATTTAAACATCTTTTGTTAGAGAATAAAGATGAATTTCTTGTTAGAGCTATCGAAGCAGGAGCCAAGTTTTTACCACACTTCCCACATGAAAGTCTAATTAGTTTGATTATAACTCCTATAAATGTGCCTCAAATTCAATCATTCAAATAGGCATCAACTATTTATAGCCAAGCTCTAGTCCAAATGACATAATAAGACCAAAATATGCTTGTAAAATGAAAATTCCCTATGGATGAACAAATGGAATAGGTAAAATAAGCATACCAAAACTATCTTAACCTAACTCACAATATTAATCCAAGGTCTATTTATAACATGTTTCTTATTGAGATAGATCCATAAATATGGAAATAAATAGATGCTTTGGGCTATGCAACCCAAAAAATAGACCCATTTAGTCAAAGTA
This sequence comes from Torreya grandis, assembly GCA_037957365.1. Classification (NCBI taxonomy): domain Eukaryota; kingdom Viridiplantae; phylum Streptophyta; class Pinopsida; order Cupressales; family Taxaceae; genus Torreya; species Torreya grandis. The sequence continues at coordinate 981,547 of JARHVA010001171.1, forward strand.
CATTAGTTGGTGACAAGTATAATGTCTCTATTTCAACTAAAGAAACTACCACTCAAACTAAAGACCTCACTCAAAATGTTATGGATAGCACACAAGTGCATTATAATTTAAACCAAAGTGTGTTTAATCTATTATCAAGAAATACATAGTAGATTCCTCTAAATAATGACATGAATTGATTGCAATATCAAGGAATAAGTACACCTATTTACCAAAATCAACAAACAACTTCCACTCCTCAAACAGTTACTTCCTCATGTGTACAACAAGGGGAACAAACCAATAATAGACCAGCTTACCACTACAATAAGTGTAGAACACTATGCCACCTCAAAAAGTGATAATGAATTTTCTACCAAAATAAGCATAAACTAATATACCATATTAATCACAAATGTTGCCTAACTAACAATGTATTCCTAGTAGTCAAAAAGTGTTAGTTGGTCAATAATAAATACCAAACCCCCAACATTTGCTTAACCATAGCAAGTATGGATCCAACAACAAGGTTCTTATATACATTAAGTTCTAATTATTTGGCAACAATTTCCTTTCACCCAATAAGTATCACATGTGTGAAAAAGGATCAAACTATCAACACCTCCAACAATAGGTATCTAGTCAAAAATGGGTTCACTATATACAATAGTGTTTGACAAGTAGGCAACAAGTTCTCTTTCAGACCCAATAATACTGACACATTATATAGAGTCAAATATGACTAACACATCCATAATTTGATAAATAGGGTTATGTATCCAATCTAAACCATAATGTGTTTCAATATCATTATATTTTGTATCCACATTATAATCCTATTGCATAGATATTCATACCTAGTCATTTATCTAATTCTACCAACATTCCACAATATGCCTACCCTGGTCAAGGTAATCCACGTTTGAACACCCAACCTCAATAACAATAGGCCACTCCTTTTTATTTCCTTCCATAAGATTTAAAACAAAAAAAGGATGTAATTCAACCTTTACAAATTGGAAAACAAATAAATAAATTCAAACTAGATGAAATATGCTCTTATCCATTCAAAATGGAGTATCTACAAATACCATTTATGTTGGGTTATGATCCACTTAAAATTAACAAATAAAAAGTAAAAGGTGACCCTAAATATCATTTTAAATAATTATTTGTTGCATTAAATCTAGGGGTATAGTGACATATACTTGTTTCTACTCTTTCTTAAGAGTCTAGCTAAATAAGCCCTGGAATGGTTGTTGAAATTACCAAAGAATTTTGTACCTAAATTTGATGATCTTTCAAATAAGTTTGTGAAGCACTTTTCATATAATATCAAGCATGATATTATTATTATGGATTTAGACCAAGATAAACATAAGATTAATGAAATCTTCACTACATACTTATAATATCATAAATCACTAGTGATCCATTTTACTCATAATTTGCTAGATAAATAGTTGGCCATGATATTTTCTAAGAACATACATAGTGAGATATCATATCATCTTGAGATGTAATGTACTCATACATTTGAAGAGGTTATAGAGAAAGGAATATATATTGATAAATCCCTTGGAAATAAAGGGATAATCAAGTTATCCTCTTCTAATCAAAGAAAAAATTTGCATCAAGGCTAGCATAACCAAAACTAGAACCATAATCAAAATCCAACTCAAATATTGGATTTAATGCTACCTTAGGCCAACAACAATGAGAGACCAAAACCCTATAACTACAATAAGAATGTTTTTGTAAATAGGGTTACTAAATCATGCCATGTTTAGATGGTAAAAACACTAGATATCTATTACCTCCACCCATTTAGTAACCGCTTCCTCCATATATTCAACCAAGATCTCCACAAAACCAACCACCACATAATCAAAACTAATTAAAAAATCCCTCCTCCAAGGATAATAATGTGCATTCCCAAATAATTCAATGACCTTGGTGAGACTATTCAATTTGGGTTTCAAATATTGATTCAAGCAAATATGATCAGTTGGTGTATACCTAATTTATTCCTTAAAGGGATTCCTTTTCCTGATTAGTATAAAGAACATGAATTTTGTGAGTATCATCATGTCAGAAGACATTCTATAAGATGATGTATCCAACTTAGGAGTTTGATTGAGAATATGTTGGAAAATAGAGAGATAGAAGAGAAACCAATACTCTTACAACCAATCATAACTTGGGTATCTACCATAATTCATTTCCCCAACATAATACTAAAAAAAACCAATAATAGTACAAATAACAACAATGGTAGAGAACTCCACCACAAAATCAAAAATAATAATGTTAGCCACAACAACAACATCAAAATGGTTGAAACCAAGGGAAAAATGACCAAACCAACCAAAGAGGCCATCTAGTTGTTTCATAGACCTATAAAAATGTTGTAGGACACATTTCAGGTGGTCATGTTACCACTATCACCATTAACCCTAGACCAACTACCAATAAACCTAGACCTTCACCCAACAATGCCTATCTATTGAACAAAGTTTACCAACCTCCTTGTACTAGTGATCATTCTATATACCAATTTGATAACTAGCCTCCATACCATCTAAAAATCATCATTACAAAATGTATTAACTATCCATCCAACTACCAAAGCCAAGAACTATGTTGAGATTACACAATCATAACTTGATGAGCTAGGGTCACTATCAAAGGACTATAGCCAAATATTACAAGTGAGCCTAATCATCCTTTTATGCCTATCATAAATAAATCAACTAACAAAATTGAGGGGAATACCTATGATATTGTGTAACAATTGAAGAAGACACCTGTGCATATATCCATCATGGATTTATTTTATACATATACTACCCAAAAAGACATCTTGAATCAGTATTTGAACTTATCCCTTGTGCTAGATGACATCAATCCAGATAAATTCCAAGCTATGGTAGGATACTTAGCCCTTGGACAATGTCTCACCTTTAACTAAAGTGATATGTCATCTCTAGGCCCTTTGCATAATATCCTATTATATATTAAGGTTGGTATAATGAAACATAGAGTTAAATGTGTCCTTGTATACAATGGTTTGGGTCTCAACATTATTTCTCTGAAGTTGGTCAAACATCTTGGATATACAACACCCAACTTGCAACTAGATACCATTGTTATCAAGGCATATGATAATGAAGAATGTCAATATCAAGGTACCATTAGCCTACCAGTGGTCATTAGGTATTTGACCCATGATACTTTATACCATGTGTTGTACCTAGAACTATCTTACAATCTATTATGGGGTTAACCCTAGATCTATGAAATTAGGTCTATACCTTCTACTTTGCATTAGTGTATAAAATTTCCACATTCAAGAATGGAAGTAGCTATACCAGTTGATCTTCAACCATATCAATATTGTAATTTCCTTGAGGAAAAATATAAAATCTATAACTACTAGTTTAGCATGAATCTTACACCCAAATCAAATGGAGAAAGAGATGAAAAAGGAAAGTCCATTGAATTAGGCCCAGAAGCTAATTACATTGACCTAAATAGAATAGCCTCTATCTCAGCCATTCCTCCACCAAACATTTATAACCACTTATATATAACTAACAAAGGTCTCAGAGAATATAGTACCCATAATGGATTTCATATTGCCAAATTGATAAAAAAATCCAAAATCTTATGAGATACTTAAGGCCAAAACTACTCACGTGGAGTGGGAAACCAAGCTAAAATATTAGTTGAATAATCCCTTTATTTTCAAATTAGCCTCTGGCCTAAAACTAGACCCATTAATAGAAGATTATTCATAGATCTACATTGATAAGTTATCTAATTGTTATCAAAGTTCAAAATATCCTATCCCTAACTAGTTTATGGAGGACCTGGCTTATGAATGTAGAGGCATGGTGCTACATCAACAAGGTGTAATTGAAAGTCTCAATGACCAAGTACAAAGGAACCCATGGTATTGGATTTAAACCACCTGGGGGTGACCTCATATACCTTATTCACATTCTGACACTAATGACTAGTGATAATGATGTTGTCAGTGACACAAGGTCTGATTATAAAATCTATGATGACCTTGATGCTACAAATTTGTTTAACCCCCATCCATGTCATTTGAATCATTAACCTTATTTCTCAACCTTCACATTTAACCCTTTACCATCCAAAATTGATATACTAGAACCAAAAAAGTCAACAATTCAATAAAATGTGTTTGAAAATGATGAGGCCATATACAACTTTATGGGATTAAGGAGTCACATTCTTCTTGGAGACCACAAATAGGTATTTTCTATTATATTAGATCCTACTACCTATTTTGAAGAGCGGGTGAACTTCCTTAGCCAAAAACAAGAATAAAATCAAATATTGACGTCTGAAAGTGAAAACCTCTTCAAGGCACTTTATAACTAGGGAAAAATTAAATAAAAAGGTAAGGCTCTTGGTGAAAACCAGTTTTTGGTGCCATTAGGTGGGTATGTTCACCCCTCTTCCTATGAAGCATAGGAGACCTATACCCCAAATCCTATTTATGGATCAGATATCAGTACTGAGGAGTGGTAAGATTTTTCACAAACTATTCAAGAGTGTTTTGAGGTATTTATTTCATGGTTGATTCTAGCATTAGGATATTATAATTTGTCTTAGTATAATTAAATGTGCTAGTTTTTCTAGAGGAATTTCTATTACCAATCAGTTTAACTTCTTGCCAACTATTCTATATGATGTTTCTACACTTCTTGTGGAGGATACTTCAAAGGTGAACATTTGGACTCTTGAGGACCTAAATTGGATTAAACTAGGTGTGTCCCTCACTGAGGAAGAACTTAAAGATTTTATATCCCTTTTGAGGGAATTTATATTTGATGTTTTTATTCACTATAGTCAAGTTTTTTTTGTGATTTTCTAAATAAGGACAAAAGGCTCTATATGTTGTTTTTGTGAAGTATGATTCAATGGTTTTTCCCATGACTTGATATTTATATTTTTATCTTGTTGTTTTGGTGGAGAGACAATAATGCATATCATAGATGACAACTTTATAGTTGATTTTATATAGTTTGTGAGGAATAGAGACATTGTGATTCATGGATAAAATCTATTAAATAAATGAAGTTCATAGTTTCCATGTAAAAATTTTAGACATTAATTTAATCAATTGGAGGATCATAAGAAGTGAATGTATCAAACAATAGAAGGATATCATGTCATGGACATGAGATACCAGATGTGGACATGTTGGAATTTGATAGAACTCATGTGGTGTGTCATAAATGTTATGATCATTGTTCATAGAATTAAATTTATGAGGGTTAGTTTTAGATGGGCAAGGAATATATGGGTTTTATTTGACATATTTACATGGGCCTATTCATACATGCTAATTTTTGACCCTACCTTGGTTGTACACCATCTTGTTATACATCTTTATGCTAACCCCATTAAACATAATTTGTGTAAGTTGCATCCTTGTATTATTGTGTTAGTCAAGAAAGAGTTGGAGAAACTCTTATACCTTAAATGCATTATTTTGATTGACTATTTAGAGTGGATTTTTAATATTGTGCTAGTAAGTAATAGACCAAAAGGTATCATAATTTGAACTAATTTCAAATATATCAACCAAGCCTACCTAAAATATGACTTTCCTTTGCCTAATATTGGCATGATACTCAACTCAATGGTTGGATATGAAATTCTCTCTCTAATGGGTGGATTTTTAGGTTATAATCAAATTAGGATAACACTAGAAGACTAGCACAAGATAGTGTTCACCACTCTATGGGGAACATTTTGTTATTAAGTGGTGTATTTTGAACTAAATAATATAAGGGCCACTTACCAAAGATCCATGTTAGTAATTTTTCATGACATAATACATGACATTATTGAGGATTATGTCAATGATATCCTAGGTAAGGCAAAGACCCATGCCGATCACTCACCCATACTACAAATAATATTTGAGTGACTTCACAAGTATAATGTCAAGCTTAATCTATATAAATGTGTTAATTGGTGTTACTTCTGGAAAAATCCTAGGATTTATTATCTCTCACAAGGGAATTAAAGTGGACATAGCCAAAGTTCATGTAATAATAGAAATGTGACCACTATCTACTTTGAAATAGCTCCATAGTTTATAGGGAAAAATTCAATCTATGAGATGATTCATCTCATAATTACCAAATAAATTCCATCTATTTATACATTTTTTTAAGAAAGGTGTTGCATTATCCTAGAATGAAGTGTGTCAAAAAACATTTAATCAGATTAAATAATATATTTCCAACCCACCTATTCTATTTCCACCAATGCCAAACAACCCATTACTTCTTTACTTGTTATCAACCGAGAATTCCCTAGAGGCACTTTTGGTATAACATGATAAACAAGGAAAGGAACATGTTGTGTATTATTTAAGGAAAGCATTAGTCATGTTTGAGCATAACTATACACCAATTTAAAAATCTTATTTATCAATGGTGTTTTCAACCCAAAATTTATGTCATTATATGTTAAACAGCAAGACCATTGTTATTTCCAAAGTAAATCCACTATAGTGTCTACTTTTAAAATCATCTCTACATGGTTGTATGGAAAAATGGATCATGATATTGATATAGTTTTAAATTGAATATGCCAATCAAAAGGCCATTAAGGGAAAAGTAATTATAGATCAGCTTTCAAAATCTCCTCTTCAAAATACTCAACCTCTTACATTTAGATTTTTAGATGAGGCCATTATGACTATTGTAGAAGTAGAAGCACCTCCTAAGGCTAAACAATGGAATATGTATTTTGATGGATCATTCACAACTCATGGATCATTGGCTAGAATATTTTTTTTATGCCACATGGGGATTTCATCTCCAAGTCCTTTCATATTAAACTTCCCTATACCAATAACATGGTCATGTACAAAGCACTCATTACAGGGCTTTGTCAAGTAATATAGTGAAATATTCAACATTTACTGGTGTATGATGATTCTTAGTTAATCATAAATCAGATCACAAAATAGTATGATACCAATGATGAGAAGTTGGTACCCTATAAATATATGGTTGATACTCTCAAAAAACATATTCCAACATCCAATTTGAAAGAATACCTTAGGATAATAATAGAACAACTGATGTTATGGCCATTATTAGATCTATGATCTAGATCATAGATAAAGCAATGGATTACCAATTTCTCTTAGCACCAACACATGAATAATCAATTGTCAAGATGGTTTATGACATTATTGGTCCCACATCTCTTTGGTGCTTGAACATATATGCCTATCTTCATGACCAAACCAGTCCTCCTGATTTATCATGTAAAAACCAAAAATACTTCACCCATAAAACCTCTCATTATACCTTACTTGGACCAAACTTTTATTATAGAATATATGATGGAACTCTAATTCATTATTTACCTTCATTAGAATCTAGACTAGCATTGAGTAAAGTCCACGAAGGAGCATGTGACTGACAACAACAAGAAAATCATAACCAAAACGTTACTACATATTGGTTATTACTAGTCAATAATGGGTATTTCAAGTGTCAAAACCATGCCAATCTGATTCATGCATCCAATACACTCAAACCATTGATAACACCATGGTCTTTCATAATTTGGGGACTCAACCTTATCAAAAAGATCAATCCTACCTATTTCAATGTCCATAAACACAATCTGACTGCTACCAAATACATCATTAAGAGGGTGGAATCCATTCCTCTCACTTACATAACTAGTAAGTAGATATACAAGTTCATATTCAACCATCTCATCTATCATTATGGAATCCACTCCAACATTATATATCATAATGGTGGATCATTTAAGAACAAACATGTGAAATCACTTTATTCTTAATGCCATATCAAACAACATTTCTCTATTACGTACTATTCATAAGGCAATGACTAAGATGAGGCTTTTAATAAAACCATTATCAATATTCTAGAGAAGATTATCAATTATGTTGATCATAATTAAAACTTGTATATATTTAATTCCCTTTGGACATACCATACCACATTTTGTACTCCAACATGAGCTACACCCTTTTCACTTATTTAAGTAACTAAGGCCATTCTTCTTATCAATGTTGAGTTGCCTTCTATCTAGATTTCATTAAAACATATCATTGATGACAAAGACTACAAATTGGATCACGTATAGTAGATAGACCTACTTGATGGAAAATGCTTGGCCACCTTAAATAATATTTAGGCATATCAAAATTGATTAAAATTCCAATATGTGAGGCAAATTAGGCATCATGAGTTCAAGCTTAGTGACCTAGTGTTAAAAGAGAATTAAAAAAATGTGAATGTTGAAATAAATAAAAAATTAAAGTTCCTACCAAAATGGTTAGGGTCCTATGTAGTTATTTCCAACTATGGTTCTAGAGCATACAAGATCACTATACTAGAGGGAGATGAACTTGATGAATCAATGAGCATAATGCACCTCAAATATTTGTATGCTTAAGGGACTCATAATATTATCTAAAATGATCATTTAAGTTTTCTCACACTATACCTATTATTTGTAATATAGCCATTACCATTTTTACCATACCCTTAACCCTTAACCAACCAGTTATTTTTACCTAACCCTGCCTATCACATTTGGCCTTCGTTCTAATTTGTTTATACTTCAGGCATGTTTACTGTTTGATGATAAGTTTAGTTTTAGTATTTGTTTTAGAATCAAATTTTTGAATGGTATTATATGAAAGTAGTGTGATAATGGTCTTGGCAATTGTATCCTTCATTTATTGTTATGTTCCTACCTTGTGATAGTAATTATAACCACCTAAGGGAAAATTAGTACCACTAAACCTTTATCATTGTCTCCTAACTATAACCACCTTTAAGAAAATTAGGAACAATAAATTTACCATGTAGTACTGCATCACCTTTCCATTACTATTATAATTTTCCTTGTCATTTTCCTTTACCTAAACTTGTTGGTACTTAATCAGATGCCTTTTGTATAGGTAAAACTACAATGATTTTAGGTTTTTTGGGACTATGTACACATCACTTAATTCACATTGAGGATATCTCAGTCACCCCTTTGCCACATTCTTTCCATTTTACAAGCATTGTTTAAGCCATATGCTCTCATTATTTTAGGAGCTTGGACCATGTTGTATTTCACAATTTTCTATTGAGTTGAGATACTGAAAACACCAAAAACATCAAAAGTAATTTACCACCTTCACTGTTGAAGGTATAAATGCAGTGGATTGAGGTCTTTTTAGACTAGTAGGTGGTGATCAATGTCTTCTAAGGTCAACTCAACCATCTAACTTAGCCACCCTTTTTTGAACACTCTCACCATTTTGTGAGCATTTTTTTTATTTGAACACTCTCATAATTTTATGAACATGTTTAATCCATGTTGTCTTAATTTTGTGAGTTAAACCATTATGTATCTCATAATTCTCAATTTAGATGAGATGCCTAGAAAAGTCCAAAAATATTTTAAATTATTCAAAACCCCATAACATTCGTAAAAGATCTTAAAATTCCTAAAAAATTACAAAATCATGAAAATTGGCTTAAAATTTCCATGTGAGAAATAAAGCTATAAAAATTTTATAGTATGGGTCATCTTATCTATTCAAATTATTTCTATACTGCCTTGGTCTTTTTCCTCCCATTTCTAGGAGAACTACATTAACTTGAGGTCTACACAGACTATGTAGGTAATACTTAGATACATGGGGTATATTGGGTTAGCTCAACCAAATCTTCCTCTATTATTTGACCACTTCCTTACCTTAAGGATTTTAAGACTCCTAACTAATTTATAAATAACCACTTGTCATTTAGTTCCCCCATCCTTATTGGTCCTAGCCATACGCTATCATCATTTTATGAGTTGATGTTGTATATATTCTATATTTGAATTTGATGTAGTAATGACAACTTAGATTTCCTTACAATATCATCATTTTGTGAGTTAAATTTCTATTTAAATGTTCTCATTGTTTTGTGAGCTCATTCTCATTCCAAGCCTTAGATGTAGTAGACACTATGGATCATTAATTTAGTTCATTAGTGGATACTCATCTATTGACTTTTAGTATGGTTTTAACCTAAAACATACTCTCACACTTGCACAACTTGTTTGTGTTTACATTTTCATGATTGTGAAATGTCATCCCTTATTTTTTCATGCACTCACCATTTTGTGATACCATTCTAATTTTCTCTACAAGTCAATCATATTTTATTGTCATTCATTTTATTATATCCCATATCCTGGGATAACTACATTTGGCCTAAAGTTCACATTGGACCTTGTGTCCATTAAACTATGTAACCAACATCCACTTGCCTAGTGCATTTGGAGTCAACTTGACTACCCCTTTCTTTTATTCTATTCCCACTCATTTTTTTGTGTTATTTTGTTGTATCCTATGGTCTAGGGGAAATGTTTGTCATCTTCTTTGTGTTGTTATTTCCTATGTCCTAGGGGAAATAATTTATCATTGTACCCTTTGTGTTGTTGTTTCCTTATATCCTAGGGGCAACCTTGTGCATTTTGTTCCTATATTCTTTTACCTATGTCATTTCTACCTAGCTTAGGGTTCACCCTATCACTAAGAGTAATACCTTTATTACACACACATGAACAATTTGTTTTATATTTGCACTAGCATTATGATCAACCATTGTTTGTTTATTATAGTTTTTTTTAGTTTAGTTTTTTAATTTTGTATGTCTAGAGTAGTTTGTTTACTACACTTTTCTTTGCTTTGAATTGTTTAGTTTCTTTGATTATTTTATTTACTTTGTTTGTTGTGTTTTTTTCTTATTTTATTTGTTTTTTTTTTATTTGCCTGTATTTGTCTTTTTAGTTTATATAGTTTGTTTATTTATAGTTGTTTGGTTTTTTATGTATTGTGTTTATTTGTGCCTTATTGTTTGTTTGTTTGTTTTTTTTGATGTTTTGTTTGTGTATTTTGGTGTTTCATTTAGTTGTTGTTATTTAGTTGTTGAGTGTTTGTGTTTATTTATTTATTAGTGTTTTGTAGTGTATCATTTATTTTGTTTATTGGTGTTTTGTTGTTTTTATTGGTGTTTTGTTTTATTTATTGATGTTTTTTTGTTTGTTTGTACAGTTTATTTTACTAACTTTGTTTGTTTATCATTTTTTATATATATTTTGTTTGCATTTTATTGTTTATTTTGTTTGTTCATTTATGTTTGATTATATGGTGTTTAGTTTCTTTATGTTTTGTTTATTTGGGTTTTGTTGTTTTCTAATTTTTATTTGTTTGTTTTGTTATTGTTTGTTTTGTTATTGTTTGTTTTGTTTTTATTTTTGCCTTTTTGTTCCTCAATTGCCATATGATTATTACATTTTTTTACACTTAAGTCTTGATATTCCATATCATGTACTTGAGTTTTCAATTTTTTTATTTAATCTTACACTTGATTTATTTGTTATATTCACACTTGAGATTTGGTTATTCATATATTATTCCTAAGTTATTTATATTTGCATTTAAATTAAGATTTTCATGCTTAGGATATATATTTCCATTTTAGTTATATATTATTATCATGCATAATATCAAAATCTAAAGCAAAAACGTGCACAAGGAATCTATTCTATCAATGCAATGGTAGTATTTCTACAATATATCAAAAGACAACCAAATACCTAAACACATACCTAAATCCATGAGTAATAAATAAGAGAAAAATGATTTATTATGTGTTTATAAAAATAATCATCTCTAAATAAGCATCCATATAAGTCATTGTAAATAATCAAATGATAACCAATAGAACATCTCATAAACATGGCATAAATAATACTTGAACAAAGCATATATAAGCAAAAAAATCAATAATGTTAAATATCTACAATGACAATCAATGCTAAAAATGAGATAATTAAAATAATAAGCCTAGCATCATGTGTGTGTGTGTATTAAAGAATATCATATACATGTACATCAGCTTTATAGGACCCAAAACTAAATGTCAATATATCTCAAATGTCATTCATATACATAAAGGATATATACATAGAACAATTGTGTCTTCAAAAATACATAAGTATGTCTATACAATGGGTATAATGCCACATGCCAAAACAAAGCCCAAACTATGCCAAAATTATAAAATGCCAAGGTCCCTATGATCAAATTTGTCTCTACATGTCCATGGAACTTGTAGTTGAAGGAGGCCCTAGTTGCCCTAATGATCCTAGTGGAGGTGGACTTAGTTGATGAATAGACTGGGCTACGGCACTTGTAATGTGAGACCTGGTTCAAGACCATCTATATCTATTCCCCATCCTTTATGCATCCTATATCTCAAAAGTAACAACCTGTTCATCCCTAGGTATGGTAGACTCATAAGCTTAATTGTAATATGGTGCCTCATCCTTTACTTGAAGGCACTAAAAACCATCTAAAAGATACCTACATGTGTAACAACTCCCCAAGCTGCATCCCACTTTCATCTCAACCTATCCACATTTACTAATGCCTGATCCCACTCATTAATGCCATGATCCCTCTCTATAGTAAGTTGGCCCTAAACCTATACCATCTTAGTTATCTTATCCTTCAGTTAGGTGATCTTTATATGTAGTTGAGTCATATCATCATCCCTCATATCTAGGGTTATATGCAAATAAGATAGCTAATTTTTTAACCTTAAAACCTCTTTTACCCAAGCAATGATCTTTTTCCCAAGCATGTGAGTATTCCTACCTATCATAGTTATGATAAAATGCCCTACCTAACATAGATATACTTATGTGATTGAAGTCCCTACCTAGCCTAAGTCAACCTATCTAAATGTGACCATTTATGAGTTAGGATCTAATATCATCACATATATCCCCCCATCATATCCATCTCCATCTCCATATCTCCATCCATCTCCTCCATTAAAACCATCATCATCATTATCATCCCTAGCTTCACCATCACTCTCCTACTAGGTTTTATCACTACCAGTCAAGGTCTCGGCCTCTATCTCCTCGATGTCCATAGGTACTTGTCTCCCTATCAAAACTAGAGTTTTTAGCCTCAAAGGGCACACATGTACCCACTAGTGTATATAATTTAGAATGACCCCTACATTTATAGCACTTCCTTAGGCTTAGACAACCTATGGTATGTTGATGTGTCTCATTGTTGCCTCACTCCTCAATATTATAGGAGTATCTTGGCTAATATCTTGTGTCACATGGGAAAACCACCATGGCCCCTTAAGTACATCCTATGTAAATTCAAACTAACTGAGTACCTGATTAGGATGGTACTCCTCTATAATGTGTGATTGTCTCTTAATAAGAAAACATATAGTGGTCATAAAGCCAATGTACCATCCATTCATGAACCACTGTAAATTATAGGCAAGGTATGACTTCAAAAAGAATAAATATGGTACCAAGTCATCAAATATTTGATGATGAAAATGGATGTCTCCTCTATGCCCATGCCTCTCAGCTCTTATCTAAGCCCAATCATAAGCTTCTAGAACTTTGGGATCTCACATATTGCGTATCTTGATTGGTCATTTGATCATAAAATGTTCCTATCCATAGACTATGATAAGTATGTAGGCTCTAATATTGCATCCACCTTAGTATGCTATCATGTATAAATATTTGTATAACTATTCCATAATAGTTGGTCACCAAGCAGAATGTGTTGAGTCCTCCAACATTCTCCTAACAACACCACACATGCACATATGGAAGTGTCAACCAATCTTCTTAGGAAACAATATGCTATTGACAATGGACATAAGAATAACAATCTCTTAATCAATAAAAATTGTTGGTGATGGATCCACAACATGCAACTCTTCAAGTTGAATATATGTATAGGCCTCAATTAGGTCTATATTAACCTTCCCCTAAAACATAGGGATACCCTACTAGATACATAGATCATCAAGAATCACCTAATACTATGATGGTGGTGTTGAAAATAATCATTACCTTTTCATTGATATCTTGAGGATACATTAGGTATCCTCAAGAGTGATGATAGCCTCCCTAGTTGGCAAGTGAAAGGTGGGCATCTCACTATGCCATCACTCAACTAATGTTCTCAAATAATATTGATCAACCTAGCTAAATGGTATCCATGCCATGTCATGTAGGTCCAACATGTATAGGAAGGAAATGATAGCCTTGGTCAAAATTTGTGGGGTCTATAGACAGTGTGATTGTCTCTCACGATAGGTAAAAATAGCCAATTTTTCTTACAATCAAAAAATTTAGTTTTAACCTAACTATATTCTTTTACTTAAGCCTAAACCTATCCTATTCAGTCTAATTGACCCTCTTTCAAAGGTTAGACCCCTTTCACATCCTTAAAATCAATTATTTTTGGATTCTAAGGTAAAGCCACTATTTTATCCAAGTCAAATCAACCGTTAGGTCATTTAGTTATTTTTTAGGTGAAAGTGTCATTTTTGTTTTCGTAAAAATGGTGATTTCACTTTAAAATGGGTGAAATATTTTTTTCAATGATTTCCACCCTTTTTTAGCATTTCCACTATTTTAAGGAACAATGACTTTGAGTGAAGTCATCATTTTCTTTGATAAAGGCATCATTTGCCCTACCATGCAAATGGTGACTTCACCAATTTTTGACCTACCAATTGTAATAAATAGAAATTAATGACCAATTTGAGGCTACTTGTGCCCTATCATGTGGTGGCCTCTTGTGCTCCCTCACTCATTCTGATACATGTCATTGAGCTCCTTTATGGGCCATTTTTTTATCAACACTATGTGTAGGAAACCAAAGCTCAAATTCTCCAAAGGCTAGGGTGAAAATGAATTTTTTTTCACTCAGGGTGAATATATTGTTAAAAATTTGAATTTTTACCCCTAAGGTGTATAGTTCATTCCACACACTCTAAGAAGTGTATTTTTCACATCTATGGTCTATTTTGTGCACCATTTGATTTTATGGGCCTTATTCTTTGGTCATATTATAACTAGACCATATTTTTGGGCTTCCTTTAAGACCCATTTCACAACACTATTTTTAAACCTATATCTCACATTTTTTCAAACACACATCTTCAAACTCCCATTTAGGTTAGAAATGTGTTAATATTATTTGGCAACTCATCTTAAATCTATTTTACATATTTTTCACATAAGCTACTCTATCCAATTTGCCCCATTATGGAAAAATATATTTCAATCTATAAATGAAGCATCCTTCCTTTTTTAGGCAAATGCATTTCAAATCACATGATTTAAATGTGCAAATAATTATAACCACCTTTGGGCAAATCAGTATTTCCCATTTTATGTTCTTAATTATAACTGCCTTTGATCAAATCAATGTTTCTCTTTTTTTGTTCTTGATTATAAACACCTTTGGAAAAATTAGTGTTTCTCATCTTTTGTTTTTGATTATAACCACCTTTGGGCAAATTAGTGTTTCCTATTTTATATTCTTGATTATAACCACATTTGGGTAGATCAATGTTTCCCATTTTCCAATCCTGATTATAATTGCCTTTGGTCAAATTAGTGTTTCCCATTTTGTTACTAATTATAAATACCTTTGGAAAAATAAGAATCTCTCCCACTACCCTACTGGGGCAACTATCTGAGCCATTGCTTATAACTTCCTTTGGGCAAACCAGTGTCACACCTATTATCACTAATTATAAATGCATTTGGGTAAATTAGTGACTCCATCACCATCAATATTTATAATCACATTTGGAAAATTTAGTAATCCCACCCTATTACCATTAGATCATGCCATTCTCTTCATTTTGAGGGAATGTTTGATGATTCTATTTCACTACTTACTCCCTTGAGAGGGTATCAAGGACTTATCAACTACCCTTTGGGGCATGAACCATTTAGATTAACAACTTTTGCATTCTTTGAAAATATTTTAATTTACCTATGTCTCATATTTACTTCTCAAATAAGGGAAAACTATAGACACTTAGTTTTGGCCATTTTCATACCTAAACTAGGATTCAGTGCAATTTCTAGAAAACAACATATTTTAAGCCTATAAATCACCTAAATTGTCTAAATTTGTTAGTGTAATGGATTTAACTACCCAAAAACATTACAAGTCTAGTTTATTTGGTGTATTACCCTATATGCACCAATAACCTAGTTCATATCTAAACTTAATCAAATTATGACCTAGTAATTTGACACTTTTGGCCTGTCAAGATATTAATTCATAACATTCAAAATAATTTCCAAAAACTAAAAATCACTAAGTAAGATTAAATACATTAAAAATATTAATTAACTAACCCAAATAAAAATTTTAAATCAATTCAGTGAATTTCATTTACCAAAAAAAGAATTCTTAGCCAAATATGAAGTCAAAGGTAAAAGGAGTTAATAAAGTGATTTATTATCTCTTAAATATTCCAAAATTATGAGTCACAACCTCAAAAACATCTCAAGTGAGTTTTCATGCCTTAGAAATATCTAAAACTGAGGTGTCAATATTTTAGGAGTGCTTTGACCCAACCCAAGGTTAGACTAACTTAACTTTGGTTATTTTAGATTCAACCAAAGTTAGAATTTAACCTAACCTCCTTAGGGTTAGAGTTAGTTATTTGAGATATAAGTATAAGTTCCCACACCATATGCTAAGAAACTATTGTGTGTAAGGTTATTCTAATGGAATACCTTCTTGAAGCCTATAAGAGTAGTATTATAATGCCCAATTTATGCTAAGCTTAACACCAAGCTATAAGTGACTATTGAAAAGATGTTACCAACATGTAAGAACATTGATAGAAGACTCAAATCATCATAGGTCAAGTACAGACATCTTGTTGATTCCTTAATATGTATCACATATGCCCAAAGTATTCAAGAACACTTCTCATTTTAAAATTTTAAGAATTTAGTGCATGAGTTGTAGGTTGTGATAATCTTGTCATCTATTGATGGAATATAATCAAAGCAAGTGGACTATCTCACAATATTTTTAATGTTTGGTGGTTGGGAGCCACTGTGGCCCAATATTCAGTCAATGTAGAATATGAAGTATGTTATTCTAAGAATGGTGAATTATGACCAAGAACTAATCTAAGATGGATATTTATAGTGAAAATTAAGCTAAAGTGATATGGTTAAAAAGGAGCAAAAGGAAAGGTAGGTTAGAAAAGAGATGTTGTTGATCTTCATTCCAAACATCATGATAAAATTCAAATATCATCCATGCATGCACTTAACCAATGTATAACATGAAGTAGCATAAGCTCAAATGTTGTCACACATTAGGTAAACACCTAAGTATGGTAGGAAATAATGTAAATAATAACCAAGTTCACTTGAATTATTTACCCTTGCAATCAAACATTATCCCAAATGAAAGAAGAGTAATAAAATGAAATGATCCTAATAAATTTCAATTAACCTAATATTAGCACAACTTAATAACTCTGAATTTAAGTGTACACACTAAGAACTTACAATAAATATTCAAATATGGAAATTAGAGCAAACAAGTGAGAGAGAATCCATGATAACAAAAGACACAAGAAAATTTTACTAAACTTTAAAGAATTTCTTGATTATATTAATTTTTCAAAAGTTACAATTAGATTTTGGCTCTAAAAACTCTCTCATTTTTGTATAATTGATAATACCCCTCTTTTATAGAATGATCAATGTGGTATGTCAGTCAGTGATATCAAATTACATTTGTATATGTGTATAGGATAGATATCCTTTTTGTTACATTCTAGAACAAGTGATCTTTTCTAATGGACTGACCTATAGACAATGTGCTCTGATAAATTACACGTCTATACAAAAAGAATGTATTATTTCAAAATATTATATAATGTTGGTTTAAAAAAGATTATTCTTATTTCATCTAACTTTGGGATCCATTGGTTGATAAAGTCAAGTGGATCTCCACATCTTAAGAAATTCTTTTCTAAGTTGTCAAGCCCATGAATTTAGATCAAATTACTTACTGGTAGATCACACTTCAATTCTAGATTGAATTATGCTTGTATTGATGGTAGTTCACTTCTCTGGCTTGATTCAAGGTGATCATAGGGTCAAACTAGGGATTTTATGAAGGTTTTAATAGTGTTTTAATGGTAGAAAACTATTTAAATTGTGAGCTACATGCCTTATATCATGCTTTAATCTCTTTATTTTGTTGTGGATCTACAAAATATATTAAACTAACTATTCTAGTTTATGTGGCATCTCTGTGGCATCCATGATCATCTATTTTTTCAAAAGTGATCATTTCCTTTTTTTAAAATCCTCCTTTGCCTCACACTATCAAATTATTTTGCATGAATCAGTATTATTCATTGATCTTGATCCCAAAAGTTAAATTCCATTAGATGCCTTTGTTATGTTTCCCTTGGTTATGGCATGTGTCATTATCACATTTACTCTGAGCTATGTTGAAAATCCTACTTTAATCTCACTCTATTGGATCATCTTTATCTAAGCTAATGCATGCCATTAGATCTCGATCCAAGAGGTGGACTGCTATTAGATGATCAATATCCTTTTAATGAAATGGTGACACCTATTACCACCTCGCTTGTCCTAGATCTTCATTGAAATCTTGACTTGTTATGCACCATCAAATAATTTTTGTGCGAACAAACGTGGATAATTGATCAATAAATAAAAAGACATGGCCTAACATTTTAGCCCAAGTTTATGTCATAATAAAAGGGACCCTAATATTAGAATTTACTATTGATCTCACTCCATCTGATTATCATGCATGAATCAGCATGGATCATTGATTTTGATCTAAAGGATCGAACACTATTAGCTATGTTTTGCACTTAGCCTTTGACGTTGTGCCACTTGGCACTTTTATGCTTCTTCTCTACATTCTACACTACCAATCTCTATGGGCTAATGTGATTTCACCATGTGGTGGTCCCTCATTTACATGGATCTTAGTTGAAAATCCTAGATTTACCTCACTTGATATCATACCATTTGATCAATTGCATGGATTAATGTGGACCTTTTATCTACCTAGACCCACCAATTTTTGATTTCAAATAACTAATTTATGAGATTAAATATGATGTTCACACAACCATCAATGATGTCCTCATGATCGTTAATGACATCCATGTGATCATCATAATTAAAACCAATGTCATTTTCTTACTGAGCTTAATTTTGACATTTGTACAAACGTCAAAAGACATCCACATGACCGTCAAATCAACTTAACTCCCTGCGAGCTTAACAATTGTCATTTTTTAGTTCATTCTATTCTACAATCATAAACAAAAAGAGGACCTAACATATATATCAATTTAGACCAAGGTCTCAAAAAATAACTAGGGACATAATCTAAATACCAAGGTTTTATATGCATTAATAAATATGAATAAAGCCTAAGTCTAAGCTAAATTTTAAATAAAATGTTCATGTGTGTGCCACCTGGTAACTTCTCAGTGTTTTTATGCTATTTATATTAGGCTCCCATGCATTATTCAATTAACTATACTAGGCTCTCATTATGGTGACTCTTGTCACTCTTATAGAGCTAAGTAGGTTCTTTGACATTTCAACTCAACCTTGCATCATTAAATCAATTGGGCCTAAGTAAACACATGTCATAAGATCTTGGCTTGGAATTTTTGACCTATACTTTGACCACATAGGTATGCCACTTGGTAACTCTCTATTTAGTCCATTCTTGTGAGCATAAAAATTAAGGAATTAGCATAATACTTTGGTAAATATATAAAGGACGCTACATAAATCATAAAATATAAAAAGAACCTACATAGAGATTTTAGCCCAAGGTCTTTATTGTATAGATATGATTATGGCTTGGGTTAAAATGTTAGACTAAATTCATAATAAAATTACCTCTACTCAGGAGTACCACTTGGCAATAGGTTATTGTTTTGAGGCTTTTTGTCTAGGGGAAATGTTTTGAAGACCCTAATTTTGTTGAACGGAATGTCAACAACACAAAGTCTAAAGGAATTATCCTTTAACAAAAAACCCAATAGGTAATGTGCATTAGATCTAAAGGGTATTATTATGGGGATATTATCTCAGCCAAAATGTCTGACACATTTCCCCTGAAGACCATTTTTTTGAAAAACAAAACTTTCAAAGGGAAAATTATTGAAAAATAAAAGTTTTGAAGGGTACAAAATGCAAAGTCTAAAAAAATTTACTAGACCAAAATACCTGAAAGACAAAATAGGACTAATATCTAATATAAACAAATTAAACTAAATCCATAAAATATTTAAAGTGTTCACATGTAACTTAAATAAAATCTCCCACCAATTTTGAATTCAAAATAAGTTCTTAGACTAAATGCATACTAACAATTTAGCCATTCAAATATGAATTCAATTTTGATTTTCAACAGACCAAAGGCTAGTAAAAAATCAAATTAACACTAAATCAGGAGACCTAGACTTTCATCTGTTCCAAATGGAATCCATAAATCTTTCAATTTATGAAACACAAAAATCCAATGTTAGCAAATTTTCACAAGATTAAACCAGAATTATGCATAAATATGCTAACCATACCAGGTGTGGATGATCTTCAAATAAAAAATACTATTTAAACATGCTAATGATACTCTAATCAAGTGAATATTTTATTTCAAGGTATAAATTTGCATAATTTGACACAAGGGTCCCCATTTTTTAGAAATGGGGGTATGTTGACCTCAACAAATGGAAACTTCTAGGGGAAACATAGCAATATGTTAGAGTTCAAAGACTCTAGTTTAGACTAGTAACTAAGTTACTCATTCTATTTGATCAGCCATTATTATTCAGGTTTAAACAAATCTTGCACATGTATAATTGAGCTTAAACATCAAAACCTAGTCATGTTATGTGTGTGCTTTTTTTCCACTTACTATTTTCCATGGGCTTCAGGGTAGAACTTCTAAATTTCATGACTTCAAACCTCAACATTGACTTACGAAATATTTGTATGGTTCATTAAGGATCAATATTTTTCTTAGGAAAGGCTTGGGCATTACTTTACTACCAACTAGATATCCATATCCCTAATAGAGATGCATTTGGATCCACTCACAACCTTGTTCCACTACCATCTAGGCATCCACAACCCCATTAGAGATTACTAGAATCACCTCTACTAAGAAAGATCTTGAATTTTACAATGTGTTCTTTTTTTATTTTTTAGATCATTTTTTTTTAGAGAAGGTTGGGAACTCAGTTATCCAAGTTTTGGGATTTGGTCAAGTGTTTGATCTTCAGGTAATCATCCTAGGTTGCAAACTTTATCCCAGATAATAATTTTTATTAAGTGTAAGCATAATTATGTTCCAATAATTCAATATTTCATCTTATATGTGTAATCTTTCTTCAAACCAATCTTAGATCAGAACAAGGCTTAAGAATTAAAGAACAATCAACCTACCTATCTGTCTTTATTAGTTTTTCCAAACTATAACATCTTCCTCATATTTCAAATCCATCGTCAAACATAATCTAAAGTTCATACCTACATTCTTGAATTGTGGTATTTTTCTTGCAGCTAAATAAATATTAAACTAAGGGTTGTCTTGAATAGAATTATTTAGAAGTAAGGAATGAAGTAAATAAATCAAAAGAAACAAGAAAATAAATATGTATAAAGATTGAATAGGAAGGAAAGGACAAGAAAGAAACTAGTCTAGCCTACCTATACTACTCTAACTATAAATAACTTACCTCTAAGATCAAATGGAAAGTTATTTAGCCTACTATAGAACCTTGAAGCATGATTGATTCCATTCAATGGCCTGTTATTTTGGATAAGAGCACTTATATTGATCCAGAGGATCCCCAAAAAGTGTTTGATCCAGTTACTTCAATGTGGAATTAAATAATGTATGGTTAAATATGGATGTAAAAGGTAAATTTTGGTATACGATATTATGGTAATGTTTTATTATTAATGGATGAAAGTATATGTATGTCAAACCAACACACTTATACCTTCACCTATCTGATACCATTACCTTACCATACTATCTACTTTCACCATTAACAATTTTATTATTTTAATTCACATCATTAGTTTATTAAGTGGAAACTCATGTTAACCATGCATTATCCAATGTTCCACTTAACCCATCAAATTAAAATGTGCTTTGTTCACATTATACCCACTTTATTTTATGTGCTTTGAATATACCCATTAAATTATAGTGTGTCATATTATAATCTGGGCCACTTTATAACCATATCAAATTATTCATATGGTAAAGTCATCGAATATCCACCTTAGTCGATGCTTTGCATGGTTACTTTATTTTCCCATGCTTTATGGTCATCTTAATATGGTCATTTAATTATCCATTGGCTTCACACGTCACCCTCCATCTTTATGCATTTGGCAAAGGACAGTTCGATTTGATAGTTGTATGCATGTTATATATCATTAGCTCGACCGGTGGTTATAGTGATGGTCCCTGAGGACCAAGATACAAAGTATCATGTTTGGTAAATACACCAAACAAACAATCTTTGACCATAATATGTGGGATTTACCCCATCTTATCATATGTAATTTGGGAGACTTGAGCCATGAAGAAGATATTTGACAATAACCATGTAAGACAAGTTTAGTTTTTGGTTATACAAAAACCTAAAAATTATAAATGGTGTTGAGAATAACCAAAAAGGGCTATTTTATTTAAGTCAATAAATAGATGGAGGGGACATATAGAGGAAAAAGGGAAGCACAGTGGGAAATTATCAAAATACTTTGTAGGGTTGTTGCAGAGTTTTTTTCAATTTTTGGGAAATATTGTAAAACACTTCAAGAAGATTTTGTAATCCTTTTGAAGTTTTTAATGGATCGATCCACTCAAACTCAAGGATGTAGCCACATTTTAGTGAACCACGTAAACAACCTCTAATTATTCTTATTTTCTTTGATTTGTTTTTTATTCTATTATTTTCTAAATTAAATTATTGTTCTTGATTTAATTCATGAACCTTGTGAAATTTTGGAAGTTTTAATTCAAGAAAATAAAATTAAATCCCTTTCAAAATTAATGCAGCAGTAAAATAATTTTGAATTTTGGGATTAGTTTGGTATTAGATCCAAGTTTAAGGCTATTTAATAAATTATCTGGCATTACAGTATAGCATTATATGTTAGCCAAGTCCAAATCCAAGATTGAGGAAGGAGAGCTTGAGAATTTGATCTAGAAAATGGTGTTAGATGTTCAACCCAACAATCCAGTATGTTAGGTGAAATGTCGAGTGAAGAATTTCAAAGTTGTTTTCTTGAAATGAAAATAATGGTTGAGGAATTGTATGAAGAATGTGGATGGGAGAAAGCTAAGCTAGAGAAGGATTAAGGTTAAAACCCTCCTCTATCACCTTCCAAGAAGGACTCTTCTTTTAGATATGGTAAAATAATTCCACATTTAATAATAGACCTTACATTTGATTTGCCTATATATAGTGGTGAGCTAAGTGCAGAAAAAGTAGATAATTAGGTCAATAAAATTGAGATATATTATAGGATATAGAGTATTGCTAGTGAAGAATCCAAAATCTAGCTAGCTACTCTTTGAATGGGAGGCACAACACTCATCTGGTGGGAGAGTATGACTCAAGAGGATCTCAAAAAGCATGGTAAGGTGATATCCTCTTCGAATGATTTTGCGTCTAAATTGATAAATCAATTTTATCCTTTAGGTTATATGCAACAATCAATCATGGATTGTGAAACTCTGAGACAAGGTAAGGGTCAAAATGTGCAGGATTATACTCAAGAATTTTTAAAGTAGGAATTATTGTTAGGCATTTCATTGTACTCTCTAGAAACATTGTTGAAGTATATTGGATGTTTACATATCTATTTAAGACATATTATTCTTATGTTTCATCCTCTGAATCTTGATGAAGTCTATGTACAAGCTACACACATGGAAGCTAGGGGAAAGATGGCTAAAGAAGGTTCTAAAAAAAATCTCAAAAGACATCTAAAAATAAAGAAAAAGGTAAAGGAAAGGGTAAGCATAAATTTGCAAATACAATTAAGAAAGAGGAAGGAAAACCATTTTGTAATCATAGTAAAAAGAATCATGATGAGGTAAAATGCTGGAAGCTCCATCTAGAACTCAAACCAAAAAGGTTCTACAATAAAAAAAGAAAATAAATCTAATGCTATGGTGCAAGATCTTGGTTCAAAATCTGGTGATGAAACAAAAGTGACTGCTATGGGTTTATAAGTTTCACCTTTTCCCTCTTCTAAATCAATTGTTAATGCTTCTTCTTCTAAAAATAAGCATGCTAAAAAAAAAGGAATTAGCTTTTCCACATAAGAGTCATAGTTAAACAAACTCTTTGATAGTGGATCATAAGCTAACCTTATTTCAAAAGAGGTTTTTAATAAATTATGACTAAATACTAAACCAAACCCAAAACCATATCCATTAGGATGGGTTTGTGATAATGCAAAATTGCATGTTACAAAAACCTGCACATTATGGTTCACTATTACTTCAAAATTTATTGACGAAGTAGAACTAGATGTGGTTCCTTTGGATATTTGTGGAATAGTTTTGGGAAGTCCTTATTTATTTGATAGAAAAGTAATCTTTTATCATGAAGAGAACAAATATGTATTGGTAAAAGATGGGAATGAATTTATAGTTAGATCCCATAAAGTTAAAACCAAGTTAACTCTTGTAACTACAGGACAAATTAAAAGACTTGTGAATTCAAGTAAATTTTTTGTTCTCATGCTTGTAAGAGCCAAAGATGATGGAAAATCTATGGCCTTAATACATTGTGGTCCTAAACATAAAATTGAATTAGAAAAGATTATTTCTAATTATAGTGATGTTTTTAAGAAACCACAAGGTTTACCTCCTAAAAGGTAAATTCAACATGAGATCCAATTACATAAAGATGTTTCTCTTCCTAATATTAGCATGTATAGGTTGTCCATAGTATAGAGTGAAGAAATAAAGAAGCAGGTGATGGAACTATTGAAAAAAGGTGTCATTCGACCAAGTTCTTCTCCTTACAGTTCACCTATTCTTATGGTACCTAAAAAGGATAGCACATGGTGTATGTGCATGGACTTCAGAGATATGAATAAAATAATGGTCAAAAATTGTTACCCTCTTTCTCCCATAGATGATTTATTAGATCAATTGAAAAATTCTAAGTATTTTACTAAGCTATATTTGAGAAGTGGTTATCACTAAGTTAGAATAAGCGAAGGTGATAGTTGGAAAATTGCTTTTAAAACTAAGCAAGGTCTATTTGAATGGTTAGTTATGCCTTGTATACTTTATAATGCACCCACCACTTTTATATAGGTTATGAATGATGTGTTAAGAGAATTTATAGATGATTTTTTTGTTGTATACCTAAATTATATCTTGATTTTTAGCAACACATGGGAAGATCATCTTAAACATATCAAAAAAAATTAGACACTTTGTAGAAGGAGAAATTATTTATAAAGATGTAAAAATGTGAGTTTAAAAAAACATATTTGGTTTACTTAGGCTTTGTTGTATGAAATAGATAGTTAAAAATAGACCCTACAAAAGTGGAAGCTATAGTAAATTGGCCAAGGCCTAGTAATGCAACAAAAGTTAGAGGTTTTCTTGGGGCAGTTCAGCTCTGGAGGAAATTCATTGCTAGATTTTCTTATATTGCAACTCCTTTACATGATTTAACAAGTGTCAAATGGGTCTTTTAGTGGGGAGGAAAGAATGAAATATCTTTCAACACTTTGAATAAAAAAATAAGCACAGCTCTTGTTTTTGCACTCCCTGATTTGTAAAAATCTTTTGAAATAGAAACTGATGCTAGTGGTTATGCAATGGGTGCAGTGTTAATTCAAAATGAAAAAATCATATGTTTCCATTCCAAAACCTTTACAAGTGTAGTTAAAAATTATCATACTTATGATAAGGAGATATATGCTTTGGTGCAGAGTGTGAAAAAGTGGAAACACTATCTGATGGGTAAAGATACAATCATCCATACAAATCATCAACATCTGTAATACCTTCAGTCACAAACCAAGCTACAAAAATCATGGCACTTTTGTTGGATAGGATTTTTTTCAACAATTCCATCTTATTATAAGGTACAAAAAGGGAATTAATAATAAAGTTGTAGATATTCTTTCTAGACCTCTTGTATTGTTATCTACTATTTTATAGCATAGTCCTTTTTAAAATAGTAGTTATAAGGAACAATATGCTAAAAATGATGATTTTAAGGATGTCTATGAAGAATTGGTAAGTGGTAAATTAGTAGAAGATTTTGACTATCATATACATAATGGAATGTTATATCATCTTAGAAAACTATGTATTCCATAGGATGAAAGAATTCACATGATTAGAGAAGCTCATACTTCTCGCATTTCAGGTCATTTTGGAATTGATAAGATAGATACACATCTACAAAGGTATTATTATTAGCCACACATGACTGAGTACATATCAAAATATATTAAAGAATGTATTCTTTGTGCTACAAGCAAATTAAGTAATCATAAGTTAGGATTGTATACACCTCTTCCAATTCTGAACTATCCTTGGGAAAGTATTTCCATGGATTTTATAGGTGGTTTACCTATGTCACGAAGAAAGCATGACTATATTTATGTTGCTATGAATAGATTTATAAAGATGTGTATTTTGGTTCCTTGAATTTGATAGGTTACAGGGAAAGATACCAGCACGTCTATTATTTTAGAATGTTTGGATCCATTTCGGATTACCCACTTCAATCATATCTGATCGGGATACTAATTTTGTTGGTGATTTTTGGTTAGCATTGTGGGATTTAATAGACACAAAATTTAAAAAAAGTATTGCATTTCATCCATAAACTAATGGGAAAACTGAGGTGGTCAATCAAATAGTGGTACATCTACTCAATGGGTATTATGGTAAATAACCCAAGTTATGGGATTAACATTTACCTTATGTGTAGCATTCATATAATCATGCTTTACATTCTTATACTTTAAAATATCCATTTAAAATTTGTTTTGGGTGTGTACCTAAATCACCTTTAGACTTATCTTTTGGTAAAAAACCAAAATCATTAATGGAAGGAAATATTGATGTTGAGAAGGCTAAAAAGTTTATCCATAAGATTTAGTTGATTCAAAAAGCTATGAAGGAACAGTTGGAGAAGAGCCAAGTTAAGTATAAAGCTAGGCATGATAAACATCGAGTTGATCATAAATTCAAAGTTGGTGATCAAGTATGGCTTCACATCAGTAAGGAAAGGCTGAAAGGTGAAGGTAGAAAATTAAACCAATCAGGTATGGTCCTTTTAAAATTTTGGAACATAGTGGTAAAAATATTTTTCGGTTAGATTTGCCTTCTTGTATGCAAATCTATTCTATAATAAACATGGAAAATTTGAAATTATATGAGCCACATATAATCATGGATCAAGATGAGAGTATTCAAATACCTGACATTGATGATTTGACTCCTAAATTTCTTCATGAGTTATAGGAAGATACTATTGTTGACAGGAAAATTCATAATACACGAAGGGGTGACATTGAGTACCTTTGTGTTGGGTTAAAAGTAATTCATCTAAACAAATAAAAATGGATGGAATTAAGTAATGTGAAGGAAAAATATCCTCACTTATTAAAAAAAATTCAACTTTTGGTGCTCCAAAAGCTCTTAGTGGGGATGAGTGATCCAGAGGATCCCCACGAAGTGTTCAATCCAGTTACTTCAATGTGGAATTAAACAATGTATGGTTCAATATGGATGTAAAAGGTAAATTTTGGTATAAATTATTATAGTAATGTTTTTTTATTTATGGATGTAGGTATACATATGTTCGGCCAACACACTTATACCTTCACCTATCTGATACCATTACCTTACCATACTATCTACTTTCACCATTAACACCTTTATTATTTTAATCCACATCAATAGTCTATTATGCAGGAAACTCATGTTAACCATGCATTATCCAATGTTCAACTTAACCCATCAAACTAAAATGTGCTTTGTTCACATTATACCCACTTTATTTTATGTGTTTTGAATATACCCATTAAATTATAATATGTCACATTATAATATTAAAACTCATCAAATTATTATGTGGACCACTTTATAACCATAGAAAATTATTCATATGGTAAATTCATCGAATATCCACCTTATTCAATGCTTTACATGGTTACTTTATTTTCCCACACTTCATGGTCGTCAAAATATTGGCATCAAATTATCTACTAGCTTTACATGTCACCCTCCATATTTATGCATTCAACAAAGCAAATTTTGATTTGATAGTTGTATGAATGTTATATATCATGAACTTGATCGGCGGTTATGGTGATGGTCTCCATGGACCAAGTTAAAAAGTACCATGTTTGGTAAATACACCAAATAAATAGTCTTTGATCAGAATATGTGGGATTTACCCCATCATATCAAATAAAATCAGGGAGACTCAAGTCGTGAAGAAGATATTTGACAATAATTATGTAAGAAAAGTTTAATTTTTGGTTATAAAAAAACCTAAAATATATTTGGTTCCAAGAATAGCCAAAAGGGTTATTTTATTTAAGTCAGGGAAAAGATGGAGAGGATAGACAAAGGAAAAAGGGAAGCATAGTGGGAAAATTATCATAATACTTTACAGGGTTGTTGTAGAGTTTTATTTAGTTTTTGAGAAATATTTTAAAGCACTTCAAGAAGATTTTATAACCCTTTTATAAGTTTTTAATGGATTGGTCCACTCAAATCTGGGGATATATCCACATTTTGGTGAACCCCGTAAACAACCTCTGAGTATTCTTATTTTCTCTATTCTATGTTTTATTCTATTATTTTCCAAATTAAATTTTTGTTCTTGATTTAATTCATGAACCTTGTTAAATTTTGGAAGTTTTAATTTGGGAAAAGAAAATTAAATCCCTTTTAAAATTAATGTAGCAGTAAAATAATTTTGAATTTTGGGATCATGTATGCTTGTGTCTTCTATATGATGCAGCTTGGTTTCCCACTTCCATTCTCAAGTGCATAGATTAAAGATATGGATATAAAACCCAATCATATTCTTACCAAATTCTTCTATCTATCATTAATATTGCTAAATCTACTTCATTCATAGATTGATAATGGCTTATATCATCCTCATTTAAATATGGTATCTCAGCTAACATTCTTAGATTGATGTCTTCATTAGGCTCTAGCTCATCTTGAAAGGACTTTTCATTATAATCAACTGAAAGGATATGAGATTTATTTTCAACCTTACCATTTAAATTAGGTTGATCATCTACTTCCAACCTTTTGAAGGTGTCATATTGAAATTTTTGATCTACTACACTTGCTTCATCTTCATCTTCATCTTCTGTATAGAATGGCATCTCTTCTATCCAATTGAGTCCCACCTCATCTTGCTTTGGGATCTTCAAAATATCATTGCCTTCTAGGAATACTTCAATTTCTTCAAAATAATCCTAGTATAAATGCTGCCACTAGTCAACTTCTTCAAGGGGATCCTCAATTTCATAAATGTCCTCATATGAATTGTCCTTATAGCTATCATTTACAAAGATGTCAACTTGTCTCTGATCTTATTTATGGGGCTATTCATCCTGAATGGCTATTCATTCTTATAGAGCATCCTCATGTTCACTTTCTTCTTTGAATAAAAATTCAAAAGCTCTATAAATTATTCTCATAGTTATATTTTAAAAAGATGCCAACTTTTGTCTGATCCTATTTATAGGGTTGTTTATCTTGAATGGCTATTCATTCTTATAGAGGATCCTCATGTTCACTTTCTTCTTTGAATATAAAATCAAATCTTGTACTATAAAGGATTTATATGTCCTTGTAAATCTAGATGTCCCTATAATAGTGTCTTGATTAAGCATAGTTTTAGATGTATCCTTTTCATCTTGATATGCTTCAAAAACATGACAATGATCAGCTCAACCTATATCACAAATATTCATTTCATGTACATCCTCAAAAAACCTATTAATGTTATTATCATGAAACATTTTTACAGGCCTGCTAAACCTTTGAGAATCATAATTTATGTTGGAGTTTCCCCTAGTATTATCCACTTGATTTTACAACTGAAGGAAGTCAGTGCTCAAATTTTGATCAATCTCAAGTATGGATTCATTCTCATTATTTGGTGATTTTGAGTTATGAACCTAGTTTTTATTACTAGTGGGAACTAAAATTCTCTTTCCCTATGGATGAAATCCATTTGTATCAATGCTCAATAATCCCAAATTTTAACCAAGATGGGCATGATTTAAGGGTAATTGGTTTAAGACTAGTGTCTGATTTAAGGTAGACATACTCTAATTAGCATTAGGAATGATATTTAGTGCTAGGAAATTGGGTTAGATATTTGGGATAACATATGCAATCTAACCTTGAGTTTGCATTTGATAATTGATTATTATACCTTTGACATAAGCTAATGTTAAGGTGTTTATGACTCCAATAGACCTTTTAAGAAACATAGAAGTCATGGGATCCAAAGCATCCTTGTAAATATCTAAGGCTAAAGCCTCATCAAGTCTATAAGGGGTTATGGTTCTATTAAACATCTTCTGTAATCTAGCATTAAAGGCTCTAATGGTCTCACTATAATCTCTTTTAATAGTGGTGAATTATTGATACAAAATGCATCGACTAATGATTTTACCAAATTAATCAATAAATATTATGTTAAAATCATCCCAACTAGTTATGTAATTTGTTGTAAGGTTAAGGAACCATTCATATGTAGCATATTTGAAAGTAAATGGAAAAAATATACATGTTACATCTTCATGAACAACATTTAAGATTCTTAAAGCATATTTAAAGCTTCTAACATGTTTTTTAGATGTGAAAACATTATTAGGACTGAAAGAAGGAAAATACCTCTCACAATTTCTTGGTAAGTCATGTACTTGGCTAGGCACACTGATAAAATATGTTCCCAACCATGTCATACCTTTATGAGGATCTTACTTGTGGTAGTTCTAGCTTGTGGACTTTGAAACTTATTTAAAATATGATGCATCAAACTGATCTTTGCAAAGAATAATGATTAAGTTTGCATGTTAAGCTAATTTTGTACAAAAACATGTAAATCACGACTATCTTTAGCTAAATAGGCTAAAAGATATGTCTAGACTAATGAATGATAGGTATCTTTACACCTCTAAGCTTAGATTAACTCAAATTTGCAAATATCTAATCAATCTTTGAACAAAACAACTATTACTAACCTTAAACATGGGAAATACACAAATCTTGAACTACCTTTGCATGAATATCAATAGATCTTCAAAGAATATCTAAAGGGAGCCAAAAGACTAGTTTGAAACCATAAATATCAATTATTGTACATAATTATGCTCAAAGGAACACAAATATGCAAATAACGCACTGATCTTTGATCAGGATACACCAAAATTAGCCAAGATTCTATAAATTCACAAAGATCTATCTAAAGGCCCTCCTTCTAACAATAGTGAAGCTCCCCTTGTTGATGTCTAAATATGTATCACATGTGCCTAGAGTGTTTAATAACACTTCTCATTTTAGAATTCTAGGAATTTAGTGCATGAGTTATAGGTTATGATAATCTAGTTATCTATTGATGGAATAGAGGCAAAGCAAGTGGATTATTTCACAATATTTTTCATATTTGGTGGTTGGGATTTACCATGGCCAAATAGTTAGTCAATACATAATAGGAAGTATGTTATTCTAATAATGGTGAATTATGATCAAGAACTAATCTAAGATGGATATTTATAATGAAAATTAAGCTAAAGTGATCTGGTTAAAAAGGAACAAAAGGAAATTTAGGGTAGAGAAGAGATGTTGTTGATCTTCAATCCAAACATCACGACAAAGTTCAAATATCATTCAGGCATGCACTTAACCAATGTATAACATGAAGTAGCATAAACTCAAATCTTGTCACATCAAGCAAACATATAAGGATGGTAGGAAATAATGCAAATAAGAACCAAGTTCACTTTAATTATCTACCCCTGCAAGCAAATAACATTAGCCCAAATGCAAGAAGAGTAAGAAGATGAAATAAACCTAAGAAATTTCAATTAACTTAGAATTATCATAAGTTAACAGCTCTGCATTCAAATGTACACATCAAAAATTTACAATAACCATTCAAATCTAGAAATTAAAACAAAAAAGTGAGAGAGAAGCCATGATAACAAAAGACACAAGCAAATTTCACTAAAATTTGTAGAATTCCTTGCTTATATTAATTTCTCAAAAGTTACAATTAGATTTTGGCTCTAAAATCTCCTTACTTTTTTTACAATTGACAATACCCCTTTTATAGAATGATCAAGGTGGTATGTTAGTCAGTGATACCAAATTACATTTGTATATGTGTATAGGACAACTATCTTTTTTGTTACATTCTAGATTAAACGATCTTTTCTAATGGACTAACCTATAGATAATGTGCTATTAAAAATTTCACGTGTCTATACAAAAAGAATATCTTATTTCAAAATATTAGACAATGCTAGTTTCAAAAAGAATATTCTTATTTCATCTAACTTTGAGGTCCACTAGTTGATGAAGTTAAGTGGAGCTCCATATCTTCCTGGGAAATGTTTTTTTAGTTGTCAGGGTCATGAATTTAGATCAAATTGCTCACTATGGATCACACTTCGATTCTAGATTGAATTACACTTGTATTGATAGTAGTTCAACTTCTTTAGCTTGATTTAAGGTGATCAAAAGGTTGAAATATGGATTTTATAAAGGTTTCAATGGTTATTTAATGGTGGTAGCTATTCAAACTATGAATTTCATGATTTAATCTCTTTATTTTGTCATGGATTTGAAAAATATCTTGAATTGACTATTCTAGCTTATGTGGCTCCACTATGGTATCTCCATGTCATCCTTACTCATCTATTTTTTTACAAAGTGACCATTTTCTTTTTTTTAAAAATCTTCCTTTACCTTGCACCATCAGATTATTTTACATAGATCAATATGGTTCATTGAGCTTGATCCTAGGATTTGAATGCCATTGGCTACCTCTGCTATGTTTCCCATGGTTATTACATGTGTCATTACCATGTTTTCTCTAAGCTATGTTAAAAAGTCTAATTTAATCTCACTCTATTAGATCATTCTCATCTGAGCTAATGCATGCCATTGGATCACAATCTGAGAGGTGGACTGCCATTGGCTACTTAATATTCTTTTAATTAAATGGTGACACCTATCACCGCTGCACTTGTCATAGAGCTTCATTGAAATATTGACTTAGTACGCACTGTCAGATTATTTTTGTGTGAGAAAATGTGGATCATTTATCAAAAAATAAAAAGACATTACCTAAAGTTTTAGCCTAAGTCTATGTCATAATAAAAGGGACCCTGATATTAGAATTTAATATTAATCTCACTCCATCTGATTATTATACATGAATCAACATAGATCATTTATTTCAATCTGAAGGATCATATGTTATTCGTTATGTTCTACACTTGGCCTATGAGGTTGTACCACTTGGCA
Organism: Torreya grandis; assembly: GCA_037957365.1. Classification (NCBI taxonomy): domain Eukaryota; kingdom Viridiplantae; phylum Streptophyta; class Pinopsida; order Cupressales; family Taxaceae; genus Torreya; species Torreya grandis. Next base: position 1,015,097 of record JARHVA010001171.1, read on the forward strand.
CTTTCATTATTCTTATCTACATTCTACACTACCATTACCTATGGACTAGCATGCTTTCATCACATGGTGGTCCCTAATTTTATTGAAGCTTAGTTGAAAATTCCATCTTTGTGTCACTTGATATTGTATCATTGGATCAACTGCACAGATTAATAGAAACCTTTGATCTACCTAGGCCCACCAATATTTGATTTCAAATAGCTAATTTATGAGATTAAATTTAATGTTCACATGACTGTCAATGATGTCCATGCATTTGTTATAATATAAATCTATGTCATTTTCTTATTAAGCTTGATTTTGACATTCGTGTGAACATCAAAAGATGTCCATATGACCATCAAATCGACTTAACTCCTTAAAAGCTTGACACTTGTCATTTTCTGGTTCATATTGTTTTATAATCATAAATGAAAAGATGACATAACATATATATAACTTTAGACCAGTGTCTCAAAAAAGAATTTAGGACATAATTTAAATTCCATAGTTTGATATGTATTGATAAATATGAATAAAGCCCAAGTCTAAGCTAAATTTTAAATAAAATGTTTGTATGTTTGTCACTTAGCAACTGTTCAGTGTTTTTATGCTCTTTGTACTAGGTTCCCATGTATCATTTGATTAACTATACTAGGCTTTTGTGATGGTGACACTTGTCACTCTCATGGAGATCAACAAATTCTTTGACATTTTAACTTGATCCCGCATCATTGGATCAATTGGTCCTAAGTAAATGTATGCTATAAGATCTTGGATTGGACTTTTTGACTTGTACTTTGATCATATGGGTATGCCACTTGGTATCTCTCTATTTAGTCCATTCTTATGGGCATAAAAATAATGGACTTATCATAATACTTTGGGAAATATATAAAAGACCCTATGTAAATCATAAAATATAAAAAGGAACCTGCATAGAGATTTTAGCCCTAGGTCTTTATTATATAGATATGATTAGGGCCTGAGTTAAAATCTTAGACTAAGTTCATAATAAAATTCCCTCTACTTAGGGGTGTCACTTGGTAGTAGGGTATTATTTCAAGGTTTTTGTCTGGGGGAAATGTTCCAAAGACCCTAATTTCATTGGATAGAATATCTAAAACACAAAGACCAAAGGAAATAACCTTTGACAAAATCTTGAAGGGTAAGTGCATTAGGTCCAAAGGGCATTATTTCAAGTAAATTATCCCAGCCAAAATGTTTGACACATTTACCCTGAAGACCAAATTTTTGTGAAACAAAAGTTATGAAGGGAAAATTCTTGTGGAACAAAAGTTTCGAACGGCCAAAAATGAAAAGTTTAAAAAAAATTACTGGACCAAAATACCTAAAATACAAAATAGGACTAAGCTCTAAGATAAATAAATCAAACTAGCTCCATAACATATTTAAAGTGTTCCCATGTAACTTAAATAAAAGCTCTCACCAATTTTGAATTCAAAAGAAGTTATTAGACTAAATTTAGACTAAGGGTTTAGCAGTTCAAATATGAATTCAATTTTTATTTTTAGTAGACCAAAGGCTAGTAAAAAATCAAATTAACTCTAAATCACGATACCCAAACTTCCATCCATTCCAAATGGACTCCATCAATCCTACAATTTGCAAAACATAGAGATCTAATGTTAGTAACTTTTCACAAGATTAAACCAAAATTATGCATAAATATGCTAACCATACTAGGTTTGGATGATCTTAAAATTAAAAAATACAATGAAAACATACTATTGATACTTTGATCAAGTGGAGTTTTTATTTCAAGGTATAAATTTGTATAATTTAACATAAGGGTCCCCATTTTTCAAAAATGTGGGTATGTTGACCTCAACACATCCTTATGCCAAAAAGTAGGCATCAAATTTGATAAAGGAGGTGAGAAATTTATATTTCTTTTATCTCTATTTTTTGATCTTGTTTATTATGTTATGCTCTCCCTAATTCTTAGGCAAGAGTTTTTAGTCCTAGTGTATTATTATGCTTGATTTTTATCATTTGGACTAACAAGGAACTAATCCACATTTCATTTATTCTTCAAACACATAATGTACATGTATTACTCATATAAACACCTATATCTAATTATTTTTTGAGGGATTATAATTAGTGAGCCTCTATTTTTTAAAGATATGATGTTTGGAAAGGAATTACATGTGAGTTATGTGGTGACCTTATATTTTAAGAAAGTGTATATTTAATGGTAACTTAAATGTAACCTTTCATATGATTTTTAAAATTTTTATTGAATAATTCCATTGAAAATGATTATCTAGATTGTTCTAAATATTGTCTTTGATATAGTAGCATGTGCATAGAATGGAAAACCAAATTGATTCATTGTAGTTATAGTTTTTAATGTATCTATATAGAGTGATTTTTATTTTGAATTGAATCTTATGTAACTTTATAGAATCTAAATTGAAAAAATAACCTCTTTTTTATTTGATAGGTGAATGCTTTTGAAGCTAGAGCTATGAACCAAACAAGTGAAAGTTTTGATAACTGGTCCCACAACCAAGAGAGGGTTTTAAACAATGGACCCATAAACAAGAGGATTTAAAGGATACCATAACCATAATAGATCATAATAAGAGGGTTTTATGTCTCCCACAACCATAATAGATCACAATAATAAGAGGTTTTGATGGATCCCATAATTGTATCACTAAGAGGGTTTGAAGGCTCCCACAACCTTAGAAAATTATGAAAGTAAATTCTTCAAGTAAAAAATAATGTAGACAATAGTTATCACACTTTGGTAGAACTTCGCCTAAGTTTACATTGTAGAACAAATCCATCTAGATAATAGTCTTCCATTAATTTTATATCTCCTCAAGACATCCACCCAACTAAATCAAAAAAAGTGTTATTGCACACCCACTGATCTAAAAAACAACTATATCACTTATAAATTGGATACTAGCAAGTAGTAAAAATGGTTTTCTACTGATATTTTATTTTATGAATATTACACAAAACCTCCACACATGTGTAACACAATTAGTGAGAAAGAACACCCACTCAGCCAAGCAACCATTGAATCATGTCAATGAGATATCTAGAAAAATTGAGGCATGGATCTAGCCAGAAACCAAACAAATATAATTTCATCCCAGGCTATCCAAAATACCCAAGGTATTTACTAGAGATTAACATATCCAAATATTATGTCTTACACAAGTTCAATGTAGATGCCTCAAACACCCACATAGGGGATTTGGTGTGGATTCCTCTATCATCCACATAGAATGGAAGTAATTCAATTTGGTTTCTTCTATCATCCATAATTAAAACCTTCCTAGGGTTTTTACCAAGGGAACATAACATGAATAAATGGTAACAAATAATATAACCAAGCTTCATCCATTTCCCAATGGGAGAGGGAGAAAACTTGATAGCCATTGACTATGTGAAATAATCTCATGTAGGATAATATCAATGTAAATAAAGAGTATAAAATAATTAACTTTTAGAATCATGAAGATGATTTGTCTTACACATCACAATAAAAACTCTAGAAATCTAACATTTGGAGGTAGTAAAATTTTCACAATTGTTATTTCTATTGAAACCAACCTAAAAATACAAGTTTTTGCATAGGGTTAGCTGAAGACTTTCCCACCCACAAGGATTTTTGAAATATAAAAAATTAAAACAAATACCTCCGAGTTTATTAACTTTCCCAATAGTAAGATATAACTTAACAATCATCAAACTATGTGAAATAAGCTCCCTTATGATAAAAACAAAAAAAATCAAGAGCTTATAAGGTAGACAATAACAACCAACCTTACACATGGAAAATTCTCCCCACAGGATGAAGTATGTTATTTTGGATACATCCAACTTTCTTATAGATTGGTATCCTAAGGGATATCCTTGAAATTTCCACTCAAAAAATGTTTCACTTCTACTAGTCTATTGTCTCACCTATCACATTCTAAACCCTGCAGATCTATCACTTTAAGGCAGTAAAACTTTCACTTTGGTTTTTTCTAACAAACCCCATCAAAAACCTCCAAAACAAGATCACAATTTTATTTCATAAATTTCACCAGTCTATAGTATCACCAAACCTAACCCAAAACTCGTAGATATGTCATTTAGAGTTAGTACCTCTTCTGATCTAGGTTTTTCTACCATAACCCACCTAGAACATCCAGTAGAAGGCCACCATTTATTACAAGGATTCTACTAGTCCATAATCTGACCAAGTTTAGTTTAAAACATATAGATCTATCACTTAGATTCTACAAATCCTCTACTTTGGTTTTTCTACCAAACCCTACATAGAATCTTTAGCTTCAATACTTAGGGTGTGATAGACTTCCACTCTTGTTCTTTTTGGCCTAGTAGGACTTTCTTGCCTCAAAAATATAGCTAGATTAGGGTTTGGATCATCCCCTTCACCCTCCTCTTCTTCTATCTCAACTCAAAAATATGAATTCCTTCCGCTTTTCCTTCTCTTACCTAGTTCCATTATAATTGTCCAAAGTTTGATATGCATTATTTTTATTATATTATTTTAAAATCTTGTATAAAGTTTTTCACTATTAGGCTTTGAATAACGGATAATGTTAAAGTTTCTATTTATCTCCTTCTCTATTAATGATGATGCTTTTAATGTCTTACATAATAAATGATAATTTCCTTTATATATTTTATGATTTTTATGGATTTATACACCTAGTACTATGTTGCATAACCTAGAGTAAGCTTTCCATTAATGATAAACATATATTTATTGGTTAATTTTGAGTTCATTAGATTTGGTGTTTTTCATATATTGAGTTTAGATGTAATTGACACTAAATATATTATATTACATAGAAACCTTGTGTGTGTGTGTGTGGATGATAAAAAATGATAGGCTCTTATGAGTTATTCCTTGACATAGTGGCCACTTATAGAATAAGGATATTTTTAAATTTCATTGAATAATTAATATATGTTTCATTCTTTAAGGTGAAACTACCCTTGTCCTAAGTAGATTCTCATGTAAAGCTAGTAGTGAATCCTAGTAGTTATGAAATTAAAGAATGTCTATGTAATCCCCCATTTATGATATCATGTATACTTGATTAAATTTTATTACTATAAATATTTTCCATAAAGTAAATTTTAGGAAACCTACTTTCATAGTATAATGATTAACATCGATAACATGTTATATAGGAAATTAGTCCTACATTGATAGATGATGAAAATAATCGTAACTTGATAGAAAACTTAAGTTTGGATATTGGTGTTGCCACACATAAATTTATACATTATATGGTTAATAATGATATTCATGGTATTTTAAAAATTGATCCTTTAAATTATATGTCTAATATTTAACTATATATAATTTATTTCTCTCCTACATGTTTTCTTGTGTGTGAATCATGCAATGTGTGTAAATCAAGATAAAAGTGACCTAGATTTTAACTTGGAAAATTGAAATATTGGGCTAGTACTTCAGAACTGTAGGATATGATGTACCTATGATTGGTATGTAAATAGAGAAACTTTAATCAATTAAATGCTTGATAGAGTGATTTTTGATAAGAGCCTTGGTCTCTTTGGTATTTTATAGGTGAGGAATGAATGTGGGTTGATCTTTTATTTATATCAATCCCTTTAGAGTAATAACTCACATTAAATCACTTAGGCTAACCATTAGGATACATTTCATTTATGAATTGGATGATTTTAGCGTACTAGACACCTGCATCAAGGTAGGATAGTAACATTGACAATACTATCTATCCCAGACATTAGTGTCTAAGGAGTTAAAAAACATGTATAGGATCAAAAATTTCAAAGGTGTAAGATAAATTACATTTTAATCATTTTTGGCAAGATAGAATGTGTGTCATTAATATAAGACTAGTCAAACTAAGATATAGTCCAAGGGGAAAAAGATAGATTATATCCAAGGATTATGGAAGGAAAGAGTATGTATAACTAAGAGGAACAATAAAGGTATGAGTTTGATAAGTGTATAAGACTGAGGTGCAAAATAATCACAAAATATCATCTACATTTTCCTCCCTTTAATTTAGTAATGAAATTACTAGTTTAAAGGAAAAGAATAATTACCCAAATATGTATCCACACCTTGTCTTTACTTGAGTTGAATTTGAGTGATTTATTAGTGATTGACCTATAACCAAGATCATGTTATAGTGTAAAATTAGTGCATATAATTTGGGTTTTAAGTACTTGAAATAGATTGAAATGAAAGAACAAGGTTCAAGATTACACTTATGTGTTGTTGTAACCACCTTGCCTATTTTCAAGTTGTTTTTCAAAATATGTATCATTTTAATGCTCTAAAATTGAGATTATGATAAATATAGATAAATATTCTAAGTACATATATCCAAAGAGATAGAGAGAGACATTAGAAGGTACATGTCCCCAACTTTGGATCAAAAGTGAGTTTCCACCTGGTAGTTGAGATTAGCTCAATTGTGCAACCTAATGATGCTTATAACCTAGTGAGGATGGATGATTAAGTCCAAAATAAGAAATTTGAAATATTGAGTGATTTTATCACCTCAACCATACCAAAAAGAGAACCAATTAATGTAGTAGATTGGCTCAATATGATCCATAAAATTCTATGGAGTATTAGTATATGTAATGGATTTAGAATCTAAAATTAATTTATATTTTTAAATATTAAGCACATGTTGCATAACATATGTACCTTAGATATGTCTCATGTTAAATCTATGTGTATCACTAGTACTAATGTATAGAATTATGCCACAACTATGAATCTAAATCATATAACTATGTGTTTTAGCCAATTCAGATAACTATGTAACAATGGAGGGCATTCTTCCAAATAATTCCCCCACTATATATGGAAAAATATAATAACTAATATAAATATTAATATATAGGACATTTTTACAAAACATGCCCCTATTATAAATTACAGATGTTGAATACTAGATAAGTGTGGAGAACATACTTCCAAAGCATGGCCCCACTAAATCTATGAAATGATATAAGTACCATATATTGAATGATTATGGATAACATGCTTCCAAAGCATACCCCCACTAAATCTCAAAATTTTTAATGTGTGGAATCCATGCCCATATTATATTCCCCACTGAATCTATAAATTGATATAAGTACCATATACTGAATGAGTGTGGAGAACATGCTTCCAAATCATGCCCTCACTAAATCTAAGTACTATACCAAGTGTGGAGACCATGTTTCCCTATAATTCCACCACTAATATTCCCCTCCTTTTATGTGAGGGAAAAATAGGAACTAAAAATTACCTCACCTCAAAATGGTGAGACAACTATAAAATCTATGAATGTAACCATGTAGCATATAGAAGGAACATGTATAGGTAAATGTATCATTGAAGTACATAGAACTAGTGTGATCACATGAAGGCATAAGACACATGATAAATATCAAGGAAAAATATATATATTAATAGTAAAATATCAACAAGAAAATAATCACATACAAAAGAGCACTCGAAAGTAAGTTGACAAGTAATGGCCCAAGGAAACCATAAATAAGGGGCATGTTCAAATGTGACATAGCCAAATTAAAATGACTTAGTTGATTGTATATTAAATCAATAAATGGATATTCAAATTTCCATACAACAAATACTGACATATGCAAATTTTAATGAAAATATACATAGCTACAGGAGCCATAAGCAAAGGAACATATTCAAATGCTCGAACAAGAAAGATAAAATGCTTAATGAAGTACATAAAGTAAAACATAAGCAACTGGCATAAACATGTCACAGTGGCCCATGGATCCAATATGTTAGAAAATTATGTTAAGTATCTAGCATATGAAGTAACCTAAGTAAGATATAATCATGGATAATAGGCATGTGTAAGTACATATTTAAGTTCAAATATGATAGTGTAGAGTGATCATCGAATCATATAACCTATGTATTAAGATCAAAGAAATAGATGCCCTCAATGTCCATATGACATGAGTAGTGTCAAATCCCAACATTTGAAATAAGAGTGTATCATGTATTTTATGTATGCATGTATCACACCCAATGTATAAGTGTGACACTTATGTGTATTTAAGGGTAACTAAGTATGTGGTCCATCAGTATGGAAGTGACATATGGATGCCAAGTAGCCAATATAATATATAAGTGTCAAAATTGTTTTAGATTTTTTTCAATTTTTTTGGAGAGAAAATATCATCCTATGATGCCATCTAATGGATGGTCATGGATGTCCCCCATTGTGAATCATATAACCTTAAGTTGGATCTTTGGCATTATTTGTATCATGATTTCATAGGTTGAAAATGTACATGGCATGTTCCTCCTCACATTTTTCATGTGTAGTATAAGAAGTAATGTTATCATTTGAATTATGTATTAATTTTCCTTTGTGAGGAAAGGAAATACCTTACTTATTTGGATCAATTTTTACTTCCATTTGGTATAGCCAAAGATTTATTAGTGTAAATAAATATAGATATCTACTAGGCATACCCCAAACCTATATTTAAATTACTTTAAGACTACAAGAAATTGGTATTGTTAGGTTTCCCAAGTAATCTTTCCAAGTGACCCTCTTTTTTATGTCTTGTAAGTTAAAACTGAGTTACTAAAAATACTTTATATGGTAGGTGTTTTTTGTTTGTGTATGTTCCATATGGTTATGCCAAAAATAAACACCACCCATTATAATGTAATTGTTAAATATTATTGGCATAGATGATTTTTGCATTATTGTGAATCTAGTTCCTTTGGAGTATCCTCAAATGTAAGCTTTTGTTTATCGATAAGATCTTGGATCTTGTGCTTCAAGTTAAAGCAATGGTTTATAGAATTCCCATGTCCTTGATGATGTAACTATAATAATTCATATCATATCCTTTGGGTAGGGATCGACTCATATAAACCTCAATAGGATGAGGGAGAGATATAAGCTCATGCTTTACTAATCATTGGAGTAATAAAGCAAGGGACTCAATTTAATGTGTAAATTATCTTTTTGGTGCCTTATATAGTATAGCATAATTAGGTTCATGTACTAATGTATCAATTTTAGGCTCATATTCAAAGTATGTTGGTTTAGGTTGTCTACTAGTTGGACCAATGCATAATGTTTGAATTTTTTAGGATCTGTTAGACATGTGTAAAATATTCCTTGATGCCAAAATTTTAAGTAGGAATGTAATATATAAGGAACTACATACATTTTATATATCCAATACCATCCCAATAGAATATTATAGTTCAAATCAATGGTCATAACTTAGCATACAATGGGTAATGTATGGGGACCCACATTAATCTTCAATGTAATTTTACCAAGTAAAGGGATTTGTTATTTTTCATACTTTTAAATTTGCATAACTATTTTTTTAATAAGATTTTTGTTAACACCCATGATTTTTAGGAATTGCATGCTACAAATGTTTGGGCTCATTCCAGTATCAATGATAACTCTTTTGATATATTTATTTTGTATTTTTACTTATATGAATAAAGGAAAATTTTGGTCAACAACATCTTTAGATGGTAAATATTTTGGATCAAAGGTGATGAGTTTGTGAATAATCTTAAGATCTTGCATATTATCCATAAAATAAGCAGGCTCAATATTACTTTGGACTTATGTTTCTCACAATGTTTCATATAAGATATCTTTATAAAAATTAGATTACTTTATAATCTCAAAGATAAAATCATGGAATTTGTATTATTGAATTGATTAACAATGTCATATTCCTTATATTTTAATTTTATTGTATTATAAAAGGAATTTTGAAAAGGGATTAATTGTGGCTTGTTATTTGAAACCTTCTTATTGTAAACTTTAGAATATAGAGGAGTATGTTTGAAAAGTAGTTTTGCATCTCTTATAGATAAACATGTGCTAATTATTCATGATATATAACAAATAATAGATACTATAATATATTGGACCATGAAATGATTGAAAGAACTACCATGGGAAACAATATTGAAAAATTTAAATTAAATTGATTAAGTGATAGAAAAAATCATAAAACCCTAGGTTCCCTAGGGTTTGATGATCAAATATTGATTTCACCAAATGTTTAACCCTAAAATTATATGTATGGGTATTTATTTCTCTTTAATCTTAGGGTTAAGAATATAGAAATGAAATGGCACAAGCATGATAATTAGACTTTTTACAGGCCAATTAAATGTTAAACTTAGATATAAGCATACACTAAATTTATTGTATTGAGATAGTCTAAATATGAAAATTACAACTATTAGAAATATACAAGTGATAAATAATATAATTATGTATCTTGCTCTAATGTCATTGTTGTTTTGGATTTAGAATAAGCTAAAATTAGGTGGGAAGATAGTTCTAAAATAGTTGTTAGATCCTAGATCTGGTGCATCTAGCTATCTAAATAATTAAGTTAGCCCTAGATGGTTATGTTTTTATTACTATCTAAATCCAATGATAGTTTCCTATACATAATATCTAGTGAAATAAGATGTGACTACCTAGATGCTTTTGGGTTTGGATTTGGGTTCACCTTTGCTCTAGTGCATATATATCTAGGTCATGTACTATCATTCCTTGTGAAATGGTAAAACCCTAGATTTTCATCTTCAATGTGACCTTGAGGAGAAATGAGTTAGTGGGAATATGGTCTCAATATATTGCTAATGACCCCACTATCAAAGGATGTTACCTACATAACCAATACTCTGAAGATGTCCTCAAATTGATTTAGTTTTCCTTTATGTGTTGAATTGTGTGTGAATCATGCAATGTGTGTAAAGTAAGTCCAATAGTGACCCAGCTTGTAATTTGAAAATTTGGGTTCTTGTGTTGATATTTTAATACTTCATACCTATAGATGTGTTGTACCTATGACTAGTATAGAAATAGTTAATCTTTGATATATTGAATGTTTAATAGAGTGAGTTTTTATAAGTTTCTTGGTCTCTTTGGTCTTTTATAAGTGAGTAATGAATGAGGGTTGATATTGTATTTATATCAATCAATTTTGAGTAATAAATTGAATAAAATCACTTAGCCCAACCATTATAATATGTTTTATTTGAAAATTGGATGAATTTAGGGCACTGGACACTTGTGTCAAGGCAAGACAATAACATCGACGCTATTATCTATCCCAGATGTTAGTGTTTAGGGAGTATAAAAATAGATAGATGATCAAAAATTATATAGGTATAAGATAAGTACATTTTAAGAATTTTGGGAAAGATATAATTCCTATGCCATCAATATAATACTAGCTAGACTAAGAGAAAGGCAAAGGGGCACAAGATAGAGTATATGCAAGGATTGAAAAAACAAGGAGAGTGTATAACTAATAGGAAGAAACAAGGTCTAATTTTAACATGTGTACGAGACTAAGGTTCTACATAATCATAAAATATCATCTATAGTAACATTTATTTTTATGGGTCCAAATGTGCTTCATGTGCTTGGCTTGTATTGTATAAGTAAATTCTCAAATTTAGACAATGCCATTATCATATAGCATGAGATTTTCATGTATAAACAACATATAAGAGTATGGGTATTTTATTCTAAGATTACATGTCACATGTGATTTAATGACTCAATATATAAAAATTTAATTTATTCTCAATTTTTTATCAATCAAGTGAAGGTTCCTTATCAAAAAAATAAGAAAAAGTAATTCTTTATCAATACATAGTGGCTAGTTTGAATACTCAATGTGATGACTTTGACATCAAGAGCATTTTTACATGAAATAATAGTCATGTTTATGATATGTATAGTGGTACTTGACTTTTCCCTATCAATATCATGGATGATCATGTTATATTGACTATTAATTAATTACAACAACTTACCATCGCATTACCATATTTAGATGGGATGGATGTATTTTCCATTGTAGGTGATATACCTAACTTAAAGTTATATGTAAATATTTACAATTTTTAATCAAATCAAACTATTCCTCCATATTTTTAAATAAATGAAAAATTAAAATTCAAGAGATTCCATTTAGTATGCTATCATTTATGACAGTCTTTCTAAGATATATTTGTATGTTCAATTTCTTAAATGCCTTGGCCATGATAAAGCTAAGAATGCATTACAATTAGTTCATGATAGTGAGTGTGAGATAAATTTTAGTGGAAATTCCATATCATAAAAATTTATATGAATGGGTTATTATTGGATTATAATGGAACATGAAGATTAATAATATGTAAAGGTTTTTTATACATTTCAATGACATAATAAGTTAATGCATGGATCATCTTAAGAATTTCAACATATTGTTTCTCCTCAACTATTTTCTATTTATGAATTTTATCTAATTGAAAAAATTAACCTTACATCATTAAAATTTTATAAATCATTATTATTGCTACTAGATATTTTACAAAATGGGTTAAAGTTATTCCTTTAGAACCTACCATAGGTGAATACATCTATAGATTCTATTGACTCATATGATTTTTTTTATTCTTCCTTCCATCTTATATTATTATAGATAATGTTTCATCTTCCAATAATAATTAGGTAAATAATATATATGCTAAATATATATTCAAAATAGTTTTCATCTTTACTACCCTCAAGAGAAGGATCAAGCTAAGGTTAAAAATTCTATAATTATGAACATATTAAGTAAAAAAATTACTAAAACATGGTGAGGATTTACATCATCATATTAGATATACTTTATGGGCATATCAAATGAGTATCAGGAAAGATATAGTTTGGGCTAGTTCTTATTCTCTTATCTATGGTGCATAGGCAATTTTTCCTTTATGCCTTGAGATTTTGTATCTTCATGTGTTCTTATTATCATAAATAACATGAATATAGAGAGAAAGAGTTACATTAATTTGAAATTTCATATGAGGAACATATTCATGATATTGAGTATTTGATAATTATCATAATTTTCTTAAGAAATATTATAAAAAAATATTGGGTCAAGAGAATTCAAGGTGGGTGGCTTGGTACAAGAACAAAATAAAAAATAAATGAATTCAATTTAAAAACTCTTTGGCTAGGCCCCTTTGTTATTGTAAATAAACTTGGTTTAGAGGCCTTCCACCTAGTTAAAGTTAAAGCCAAGCCTTTGAAGAAATGGTAAATATCACACATTTTCCTTGATTTTACACTTGACTTATTCTATTTTTTTATTTTATTTTATGTCTTCTTACATTTATTTTTATTTCATGTTTATTGCAGTATCTTCTAGTGTTTCTTGTTTCATTATGTTTGTGCACTACAACCCATCTTTCGATTATATTTTCATTGGTTGTCTTATCTAGTTGTTTTAACATGTATCTTAGATTCTTATCTTTATCAAGCTTTACATATTATATCTTGCATACATTTAGTGCATTTCACTACACATGTATATTGGCATGATACATGGGCATACTATTATTGTTTTTATTACTTATATATTTCCATTTGGGGCATGATACACCCATTTTATATTAATCCTACATCCTTCATTCATCATAGTCACATTTGAATATACTCTAGTTGGTAATATCTCTTCTCCCACTTTTCTAGATATAGTTAGGGCATATCACTTGACCCTCCCTTTCCACACCCATAATCACCATGCTTTGGTTTCAACATATTAGTATATGGTTATGGATAACTATAGATATTTATATGATGGTATATTTTGATGGATACATACATGTGTTTAAAAATGTGCATTTAATTATTATTACATATTTTTTCTATATCTATATTACATATGATATGCATGACTCTTCCTTTTGAGATAAGTGATATGAAAGAACATATCTCACCTATAAATGGGAATAGATAGTCAAAATATTGTATTTTCAAGTTGAAATATTATCAAGAGGTTATAAATTACATGTTATAGAGTGGCACTAAATTTTTGTTTCTTCAGCCAAGAAGATAATTTTGACCCACTAGATGGGTCAATAGAATCTAATTTTTAATATTTAATTTTGCATATATTGGAACATTATTCTCATAACAATAGGTGCATTTTTCCTTTTTTCATTTACATTTTTTTAGGTATTTTATTTGGTTACATTTTATAAAATTATCCATAAATCGATATACATGTAAACATTTATGTTTTTTTAAGGTACATTAAATATTTTTACATCATAACACTGATGGAGAATGCATTACAAGGAGCATATAGATTTATTAAAATCATAGACACTAAATTTTTGTAAAAGCCTTGTTATACACACACACACACACACACACACACACACACACACACACACACACACACACACACACACACACACACACACACACACACACACACACACACACACACACACACACACACACACACACACACACACACACACACACACACACACACATCATCATCATCATCATCATCATCATCATCTATTATGACCATTGTATGGAATTTATCCATCCATCTAACATAGAATATCCAAGAGGTTCCAAAGGTTTTGTAAAATTTTCTAATATATTTCTAAGAATTCATTTCCAAATCCATGCAAACTATAGATTGATTTATATTTTCTGAAGGACATGCATAACCTCTTCTAAAAACATTTACATAGTTTAATGTGCATTTTTTTGCATTTCACACTAGTAATATAGATCTCTGTCTCTCAATCAACATTTACACTACACATGAACTATTATGGGTTCAATTATAGCATGTAGGATATGTATTCATAACATGTTCATGGTTTTATGACCCAAATAATTCTTCCATTCTCCTTTTAAATTAAATCTTGTAACATTATAGGTTTAAAATATTTATATAAAAAATTAGGAAGTTCTATCCACCAATTAAAAAAATAACAGGCACACATAGGTACAAAATATAGTGGCACATATACATAAAATAATGCATAAACTGGTAAATAGGGTAAGGCATAATCCTTCCAGGATCACATGAATGATTGTCAAATTAGGAAACTAATAATCCCACTGAGGCATAAATGGAATAGAAAGTTTAATCATGTCCTTATAGATTCAGAGACTAAAATTTGACATAGAGGAATTTCTAGAGCTACACATCCCATATCTACACTCATAAATCCATAAATTATCAAGGTTTTATTGTTACATCATATTTTGCTTCTCATCAAGTTTAATTTTAAATTTAATGTTTCCATTTTTCATATTTACTATTTTTAGCCACTATGGAAATAAAAAATTATTATTTTACTTAATTTATGGTATATCTCCATATTACACTAATTTAAAATGTATGTTAATGGTATTACACCTATAAAATTATAGTAAAACATATTGGTGAATTCATAATTCATGCATTCCACCTAAGGTTCATACACTCCTTTCACTTGGGCTTTATTATTGTGGATTCATATTAGATTCTAATTTTAGGTTTATCCATCCCTTAGGGTTTCATTTCCTTTGTATGTGGTTTTGAATGGAAATAATCATGGTTTATATTAATAAAGTTAAGGAAAGTGGCTTATCTTTCATGAATGCTAAATTATAAAAAGTAAAGGTTTCAAATGATGAAATAATTAATCAATGTATGTTGAAAACTATTAGATCACATTTTATTGCAAACCCTAATATTTTTGATGAAATAATATGCATAGCTAAAGAAATAAAATTGTATTTTTTTCCTATGTAGACACCCCTTGGATTTCTAATTGCATTCCTACATATTTTATGTTTTTTAATGAATGTTTGACTATTACACCCATGAATAATAGACTTCCCATGACTCAACCTTTGAAATAACTTATCGAGGACACCACCATTTTATCACATGAGAAAGTGAATATGATGCATATTATAAGCAAATTATAAATATAAATACATAATATTTCACTTCATCAAAAAGGTTATAATGCTAGCATCATAAATATTATGGTATATTGTGATCCTATTCATAGGGATGTATTTGGAATACCTCTTCATCATGACTTAATAGTTTCAAAAATACAATTATTTAATGTCATTAGGACCCTCAATAACACCTTCATGCCATAATTTTATCTATAAACTATAAAAATCAATGTACACTACTCCTTAAAAAAATTTAGTACCAAATGGAATCCATAACAGGCCCATGGAATAAGGCTTTGATATAAACCATGAGGTATATGACATTAGAAGGTAGATTTAAATGTTCCTACAATTATCATTTTACCTTATTAATCACTTTAGACACAAAAATTTGGTTAAACTCCCTTTTTTTTATATATCCATAGAGAACTCTACATTGACATTTAGTTGGGTAAAATTGACCTAACTTTACATCAATCCTTAATTTTATTATTATATCATGAATCTAAATTTATAACTAGGATTCTTGAGTTAAACCTATTGGTTACTATCTCAGATGCATGTACCACACTATTTTTGAGGTGATTTAGATTGACACTATTATAAATGAATCAAGTAGGGACCTTTTTTATAATCCTTTTACAAAGATCAGTGCAAGATAATAGAGTGTAAAATCTAACATGTAGGGTAATATGGATGCAAAGGAATGTAAAAAAGACCTTACTAATCATGTATAAATTCTAGATATCAATAAATATGTGAGAAATAGTGATTTAATAAGAATGTTCTTACAAGATTATACATGAAATGATTGTAACCTTGGAGGAAGCTTCACATCTTCACTGATGCATCATGAAGTATTTTATGCTTGAAAATGAAATATTGAAAACCAAACTAGAAATGCTTCACCATAACTAAATGGAGACCAAACCCAACCACTTATACATATCCATATAATTATGAGACTTATATAATG
Source organism: Torreya grandis (assembly GCA_037957365.1). Classification (NCBI taxonomy): domain Eukaryota; kingdom Viridiplantae; phylum Streptophyta; class Pinopsida; order Cupressales; family Taxaceae; genus Torreya; species Torreya grandis. The sequence goes on from JARHVA010001171.1 coordinate 1,031,861, forward strand.
ACAAGGTCAATAATTGAATTGAAGAATGAGATATCTCAATTTAATAAAAAGTGCATAAGATGGAAGATTAAAATAAATCCTTAAAAGAATCCTTGAGAAAATTTCTAAAATTTGGTAGATTAACAATCAATAATAGTATAATTATCATTAATATGCTCCAATAAGTAATAAAATGGAGTAAAATTATTTAGGTTAAGACTAGGCAAAATAAGAAAAATGGAGGGTAATAAAAATGAAAAACTATATAGGATGATGATTTGGACATGGAAATTATATAATACCATCTGAAGTTCTTAGTTGAGTAATGGGATGCAAATAAAAAACTAAGTGGTTTAAGCTCTCCCTATGTTCTAATTTCTTCATTTCCTTTGTAGCCTATTGCTTCTTGTTATTTTTTTATTATTTACTAGCATTACATTTGTTGTTGTATGTCGGTAATGTTTTAGCTAGACATTTAGATTGTTATGTTTTGACTTGTAACATGGTTTATTATTCTTTGATGATATATATTATCTTGATGTTTTAAAAAGGGTTGGGATTTTTTTAAATCCCATTTTCTTAATTTTGTATCGAAAAATCATTTTCTTAGTAAATTAAGTGGTTAGGCCTTATATTGGTTCTTTAATTTACCTATTGGATCTTTAAATTCATTTATGTTATTAAAATTTGCCTTCTTAGATCAATATATTACCAAACATGGTCATATAAAAACATATGATAAAATTAAACATATTAAATAAGGCCAAATTTAGGATATGTGTGAGTGCATCTTTATATTGTATTTTCATACGCAATCCTTGATTTATTAACCATATGATATTGAAAAATAACATATCTTCATCAATATTCTTATAGAACATATCAAAAATAAGCTACTTTACACAAATTTATAATCATTCACTTATCTCACTCAATTGGATACCGGCCTTTTGTAATAAGGGTTAGTTTGGCCTAAGGTCAATACCTCACCTCTTAGGGATTTAAATATTTATAATGCCCATGTGCCTAGCATGAACACATAAACTATTAGGGTTGATAAAAAAAATGACATACAATGAGACCCATCTCTAATCAGCCCAATAAGTTTTACAAATATCAATATAACATACTAAAGGGATTATTGGACAACAATTTGGTCGAGTTATCTTCTATTTTTTAATAAAATTTAAGATATAAGTCAAAGTCTTACAATTAAAATGTATTTTTTTCTTATCATACTATTGGAGGCCATTCAACAAATAAATTCTTTACTTTAAGAAAAAAACAAGAACTTATCAATCAATATAATATTTTTCTAGACTACCAAACTTCCCTTTGGAAATTATACTATTAAAAATGAAAATCAATGTCCTAAAAATATTTCACAATTGATAACATTTAACAATAATGAAAAATACAAATTCACTCAATATTTTGATACATGGTGATGCATGATGGTAGTGTCTTTATGATACCTAACATATGGATTAATAATTCACATGGTATAACATGGGCTTCATCACATGCATCTTTCAAAAATTCTATTTTTATAGCATCTTTGCTTATTTTTTTCTATTACATGTTCTTTATTTCATATTATAACCATTTATTATTTTTATTTCAATACATTTTTATGACTCTTGATATATACGCGTATGAGATACTTGAAAAAAATTACATATACAACATTCCACTACATATGATATATCTAGACTATGAGCCTCACTTAAATGGAAGTGTTATCATATTTTATCCCTCTTTCCTTGATGACTATCTACTTTGATTTTTTAGGGTTCCTAATTTGTGTTATATTTGATACTTAGTGTGTTTCATCATCATAATCATAATTATTACTTATGCTTTAAGATACCTTAAACACTATTCATGATTACCTACTTCTATTTCTTCATTAATATATCATCATTTTGACATATTTTACATAACCTCTTCTATGCTATAACTTTAAAATTGTAAAAATAATAAAATTTAAAATTTAAACTATATATATATATATATATATATATATATATATATCCTTTATCATGGTCATATGATACATATCATGCTTATATAATTATTTTAGAGGTTTATATATTCATGTTTTCCACACATTATTCTCATGGTATACTTTGAGTGAATGAGATCCAAGATATATAGGTTACATATGGTTAGTGGACATGTAATATGTGATGGGAATATTTTACACAGTGACATCTTTATATCTTACCATTTTTTGTATAAAGCCCCTTTAAATATATCATACATATATTTCTATCATTTACATTCAAAATGTGTACATGAGTTTTACATGTGTCTATTACATGGATGATTATAACTCATACCTTGTGATTCATACATACATACATACATACATATATATACATGTGTGTGTGTGTGTGTGGGCAGGAGGGGGAATTATTGTACTTGATTTATACATATTATATGATTCACACACAATCCAACACATAGGGGACAACTACATCAGTCTGAGTCCCTATTCATAGTATTATATATATAGTTAGTTCTCATTGATAGAGGAATCTTTTTGGGTTAGCTCGATACTATGTGCCCACTAACACATTTTCCCTAGGGTCACTTAAATATGAAGAAATGGGGTTTTATAATTTCATGATAAATAAAAGTCTATGACCTAGATCTAAATGCACTTGAGTATAGGACAAGACAAACCTAAAATCATATAGGTGGTTGCATACTTTTCCAATAGGTATTATATACACAACACCTACATCAAGTTTATGTAGTAGCATCGATGTAATCATCTAGGGTTAATGTTAGTGCCAAAGCTCCAAAAGCATTAAATCCAAAATTTGATAGCTATTCCAGAATCCTCTTCCTATCTACTCTCTAATTGTTCCATGTATATAGTTATATTAACATCATAACTAGTTAAGTACATTGCTTATTTGTCATTTTCATAACTATCATAGTTGTACTTATTATTTTTATCATATCTCAATTTAATATATTTAGTATATGTTTATTTGAGTTTAGTACCCAATTGGATTACTTTATAGATCATTTATCATCCTTGTGCCCTAGACTATCTTTACCCATTTAACCCTAGATAAATCCAATCTAGACACCAATTTTAGGGTTAAACAATATCCTAGTGACCCTCTTTAGACTATAAATTACATCAT